>JAEAOA010000751.1:0-245000 GCA_016746295.1 Potamilus streckersoni
TATAATGATTTTAAAGTGGCTTCTGATGACATACTGTCATTGGGGACATTTGATTGGAGGAAGGAAGGTCTCTCACATTGATTTCACTGTATTAACCCTTCTGATATGTGTCAAGTGGGGTTACAATTTTCCACAAATGAAATCTTAAGAGGCATCATGCTCTGCCAATTAGATGTCAATAGCAGGCAGATGATGTAGCTCCTTCATAACCATACTTCTTGTAGATCTTTATGATACAAGTTTACATATCAAACCTGATCAAAAATATGGCATCCTGAGTTTTAACAAGCTCTGCCTATCAGATGCCATCTATGTATAATGAACTGCTTTATTTTCATGTTCTATAATTTCTAAAAACAGCTCAAATTTCTGATGGATATTTATACTTCTCACTTATTTTAATACAAACTGACTTTATTCTTTTCTCAACAAAAGAATTGTCCACTGTGTCTTATCAAGACAAGTTTTTCTTTGGAATTTCATCTCATGAAAGGTGGGGAGGAGTATGCATGTTGCAGATCCCATTCAACGCTGAAGGCGTCCACTGCAAATGCTCCTAGAAAAGTAAATGAGAAGTCTGTTGTTGAGAAAAGTTGCAAAAAGATCCATCAGGGGTCATCACCACAGTGTGACACGGAACTCTGTTACAAAGTGGTGAAGAGACCATTAATTGAAAGTGACTGCTACCTGATTCATATTCACTCTCACTTTATATGTTTATTTTATGTGAAAGTGATTATGTTTAACTCTAAAGAAATATTTCAACTTTTTAGATTTGTTTGTGATACTTAATAAATTATCCAAGAGTCCTAAGACCTGAAACTGTTAGTGAATTGCTCCATAGGACACCAGTCCAAGCACAGAAATTAGTTTACATTTTTCATGTGTGACAAAGTCAAACAATAATGATCAGTTATCACAAAAAAGAATAAAAAAAGAAAGAAAGAAAGGTTCCATATAATTTTACAGTATTGCATTATGAACAAATCTTGAAACTTTATACTAATTAAGCATAAATCTGATGTGTGGAGACTTTTTCATTTCCTAGGTTGAAGGAAACAAATTTGATATCAAGATAAATACAGCATTTACTGTGAACAAGAATGGCTGCTACTTTAAAAATGGCACAATTTCTTGTGGTAAATAAAAGGCACATGACTAACTGGTGAATGCAAACAACATCAAGCCCTATTACCTCCCAAATCCAGCCCTCCTAAGATGACAATTCGTCTTTCCAGTCTATAATAGACAAAGGGCAATAATTCTTGCTCATTACCTGCCCTTGCCATCTACAGGTGCTATTTTCAGCTGAGTAGAACAATGTTTAACATGATTCTCATATTGCTGGGAGGATGGGAGGGTACTGAAGTAATTTGATTGGCCAAATATTCTAGGATTAATTTTGCTTTCTCCTTTAAATATGTTCCCAGATCATATTAACATTAGGAGAATAGGTAACAGATAGATTAAGCTTCCAACCTATAGCCCAGGGGAGAATACTGGATTCTCCATATGAGGTTTAACATACTTTCCTCACTGTGAGCAGCACAACCATACACAACATAGAAAGAAAATTAATGATATTTTCTTACTGCAACAAATTTCCTGGTTAATCAAGTGAAAGCTGCATTGGGTGTTCATCTGGAGGTTGTGCTGATTTCAGTTGGGTCTGGCAGTGGCTTGGATGACTGAATGTACTATATTCAGAGTTTGTTGCTGAGGAGTCTAGCTAAAATTGTGCATGAAAAGTAATTGCCTCTAAATACAGTGTACTTGATAGAGATATGATGGTCAAGGCAAAGCTCACAAAGATTGCTTCTCATCTAAGAAGTTGACATTTTTATGAGGTAACTCTAGTGATATTCCAGAGCATGCCATGTATATTAAATACTTCAACCACAATTACAGGGCTTGAGGGGTTATGTCATTATTCTAAGGTTTGATGCATTACAAAATAACATTTGGTTGAAGTTATCTGTGGAATAATACATTTACTTTTTTCTGTGGGTCATTTAGAAGATAAGAGTCAGCTAAATGTGTTACCTCATTAAATAAAGTTTATGTATTATTATTATAATTATATATTATTATTATTAATGCAAGAATTGCATGGAAGTTTCAATGCATTACTGACATACCTAGTGAAGCAGAGAAAGAGAGGTATACTTCAATTCTGTATCATCTCCAGCTCTATATTATTGTGGCAAATGAGATTTCCAGAGGAATTCTGAACACACAACACCAAGCAGCTAATCACCCATGTAAAGTTTCAGCAAAGAGGTACAAAGTTCAGTCAGACCAAAATTTCATAACAAAATGTAAATATATATGGTAAGTCTACATTTAAAAACCCAGAACCTAACTTTCTGGTAAAGTGCCTGCATTTTTATTCATCATTATATACAAAACTATTATCAAAATTGCTATATACAAAATGCATCATTAATTACATTCTATGGTACACAATAAGAACCAAAGTTGACAAAACTTAGACAATGATCCTGTGCATCATTCTTGAATATTAAATTAATAACACTTAATTTTTCCATACTACTACTACTACTACTACTACTACTACTAATGATAATAATAATAATAACACATCATTTAGAAGCATGCCATTTAGAAGCATGCTATTTAGAAGCATGCCAATAATTTTATTATTATATAAATGCCAATTATCACTATAAAGTTATATTCTTTATGTCCTTTAGAATCAACATCTGAAGAACGCATAATTCTACAAATTTACGTAACTCATTAAATGCAAACTCTTGAAGGCCTGCATGTGTATCATGCAGCTAGCCAGATTGGTGATGGGACTAAAGGAAATGTGTCTCCTAATGCCAACTCTAGTTCAGAGAAAATTTTCAGTGATAAGGGCAAGTGTCAACTGATAAATCATCTCAAGTATATTACACTAAAGAAAATGTGCTGTATCTTGCAGAAGACTAAGTCATTTCTTGTGGTTTTATGGGTTTATGTATTGGTGGCCAGATTTAAAACTTTCCAAGCCACAGAAAATGTCTATCATATGAGCAAAATGTGCTTCAAGGGAAGTACTAAACTACCATCTTTACAGTCAACAATTTAAGAGAAAGGCCTAGATCAAATAATGTCATTAAATGTTATCGTATATGCCAGTGTCTGACAAAATTTGCTAAATTCGCACATTTCGGAGCCTGTAACTTCATTTTGGTGCAATGTAAAATAGTCATCAATGGCTTGAAAATCCAAATCTCTCTCACTCTCTCTCTCTCTCTCACACACATACACAAACTTGTTTATGGGGAAAATTACTAAAATATTAGAAGCAGACTAAACAGAATGAAATTAATTGAGAATCCCATTATAGCAACACATTGACACGTTGGGCAGCAGATGATTTTGTGTGTGTGGGACAACTTGGAAACTTGGATTAAGATGCAGAATTTTTTTAAGGTGTACATTTGCATGTTTTAAATAAAGTACTTATTTGTATGATTCTGAAAGATACATATTAAATAGGATTTTCTGGGTTACAGGTTCAAGCAGGTTATGGAGTGGGTCTTCATGTTAATATTGTTTGTACACTTTATGAAAATCATTTTTCTTAAAGTATGATAGTTCTTTCTTGATACAAAATAATACGTTATCAGTGTTTACAGAAATGATGCATCCTTGCACAGAATTACACGATGTGCAGAATTGGCCCACATGGTATTCTAGTCACGTTCATTATTTAAAAATATTTTTCAATCTTTTTTGTTTTTTTCCTTCAAGTAATTGATGGGTAAAGCTTGTCGCATACTTTTGTGCAAAGAAATACGTGGTAATTGCCATCGTGCCCGTGTTTATCCGGGGGACCACAAGTCTTTAATCATCTAAGTTTTTTTTAAAAAGTTTCTGAAAAGGAATAAATAGAATTCCTCAATATATACGATCGTGATATTGACTATTAGAATTACACCCCTCCCCCAAAAATAGATCAAATAACTTTCAACATTATCGATCAAAAAAAAAAAAAATCGACAAAACATGACACAATTTGTAAATATTTACAATAATCAAAAAAAAAAAAATGAAGACAATGGTGTTATGCTGATGAATTTCTATAAATGTCAGATATTTGCATTGACGTGTTGGCGAAATATCCTGGGCCAAAACGTCCATGTACCAGGTGGGGCGAACTGTCCATTGAAGTGAGGCGATGTCATGGGCCGAAACGTCAATGGGGCGAAACGTCCATATTTATTAATTATAATAGATTATAACTGAGAGTTAAATTGTTAACAACGGTCCATTTCCCTGTGTTCTTCTGTGTATATTTATATCATATGTGACAGTGCAAAACTTAACTAAGATTAAGGTCATTTGGCAATTTACACGATACAAACCTTATTCAAACGACCGCGTTACAACCTTATAAGGACCATATCGAATTGATACTTAAGGTAAACTTCCGAGAGATACCAAAGCCTTAAGTAATGGGGAGATAACTGGACCAACAAAAAATACAGGCTATTATCGGGCGACACGTGAGTCGGCCAAATAGGTGGAACGTATTTGATCTATCGTTTCGCACAAAAAGACCAGTAAGGTAGATTCTTTTCAATACGTGTTTTCTTGCTGTCAATTTTAATACCTGCAAAACATATTTTTTCTTTAACTATATGTTGTTTGTTTTTAGGGGCTGTTGGTATTGCTCAATTTAGTATGTACATGTGGTTGTGGGATAGTCCTACCAAAACAAGAATATCATCTGATACGTCTTACATTTTTGAACTAGGTGGGGGATGGTTAGTCCAACAATGGAAGATGCCTCCCCTGATACTTTTGGTGTTTTGGGGGTCTCATTAGACCATGTCGGCCAATGGCGTTTGTACTTATTCAGCCCTTGTGCTAAAGATTTAACCATCACAAGTACTCGACGCAAGCTTGTTTTTGTTTGTTTGTTTGTTTGTTTTTTTTTTAAAAAATAATCTTAAGGAGATTGTCTCACTGTCATATTATATAGAGCGTCCAGAACGGGTCATGGGGGTAATCTGAGGTATTTTTGTCACTCTGTATGACTTTTTCCTTAAAATTATTGTTATTTTTTTTTAACATCAAGCCCGTATCGAGTACCTGTGGTATTCATTGCCCCGGTTGAGACTATAATACTTTCAGACAAATGCCTCTAACGATGTTGTAACACTGATGCTAGCAGCATTTTTTAAATTTCTAAATAAGCTATATTTTCTTCTGGAAAAAAACAATTATTTAATATGATGACCACTACTACTCACTTCTCATTGTAGTTTTTGTTTTGGTGCTATGTCTTACCACAGGAGTCTGCAGTTTTATCAATAAAGCACAATGTAATTTCTGACAACTTGAAATCACCTTACCAGTTTTATAAATTAACACAAGGAGTGCAAGCATGACCACAACTCTCCATTCAATTTGACTTTTCTCATGCTTTAGAATCGCAAGAAGACTGAAGACTACACATATTCATTCAAAAAACAGTAACATACCAACGCATCACTCTCAGATGACCATCACATGAATCCAATCCAGCAAATTGACCTTTATTTTCACCATTGTGGTCACAAACCCTGTTAAACAGAACTCATTGCAGGAAGTAGCCCATTTCTACCATGGGCTAACTCCTGTGGACTTACTACCCTAGTAATGGTGTTTGGTTCATTGAAAATTGAAAGGGTTTTTTAGAAGGCTGGCAAGGAGAGAGAAAGGCAGGGGTCACGCTACCAGGCGAAGTGGGCGAAAAAGTCGCCTGAGAATTGCAAACTTCGCATTCTTCTTTTAGGAAAGCGAAAACGACTTCGTCCTCAGATTTTTCAGATATAAAATGACTTTAGATTACACCTTTGAGATGCCCTCTCACTGTAGCTAGTAAGTTCTGGCACTTTTGTAAACCAACACCAAATGTGTTTGCATGGTGTTGATACCAATCAGCTTATGCACATTCACATGCAAGTTTTAATAGCTAACTGACCATTAACCATTTTCCAGAGCAAGATATAACTGCCCAATTTCATGAAGTTGGGCCTACTGTACTATGATGAAAATATACCTATTCTGTTTCAAAATTCAAACCTCAATATGCAAATACTAATTTTATTTTAAAAATATGATCGGTGATGAGAGTTTTCTAATTTTTTTCCTTTTTTAATAAATGGAGCTTTTAATGGCCGTATTTGCATATTTTCTGTATAAAATCAGTATGAAATCGTAAATGAAATTTAAATGGCAGACATTGCTGCATATATAAAAAACACAAAACTGAAGAAACAAACTAATTAAGTGGTAGTTTATTAAGCATTTTTACCAATTTACTCTAATCTTGTTACTGTTATCAGTGAAAATTAATTACAATGTATAGTTTCAGATGTGCTTTTTAAGTCATACATCCAAAATACACTGCATATACTTCAAACACACATATACTATGTATGAATAGAATGGGTATGAATATAATTTTTTTTATAAATTTTTTATATGCATACAAAATATGTTGATACTCACAAATAACACATATTTTTCAACTTGAAAATAATGCATTGCTTAAAACTTTTAAAAGCATACCAAGAAATAGAGCATATCATTAAAACAAGATAATGCATCTCTCTCTCTCTCTCTCTCTCTCTCTCTCTCTCTCTCTCTCTCTCTCTCTCTCTCTCTCTCTCTCTCTCTCTCTATATATATATATATATATATATATATATATATATATATATAATTTTTATTGTTTCGGTCTCACTTCTCCCTGTTTAACTCCCACTTTTTCCTGTTTAGCTCCCACTTCTCCCTCTTCTGACCAAAAGGAAAAGTCATTTCTCCCTAAAAATTTAAGTATAGCTTGACCCCTGGAAAGGTGTATGTGATAGGCACACCATTGAGTCCAACCTGATTTTGCCACTAAAAAAAAATGTGACAAAGGATACATATATATGTAATTTGCATTTTATTGGTGAAATGGACCCAACAAGGAACATGCCAACCCAATTAAATTGGGAATTATAGTACCAAATTTTTATTTTCTTACTTATAATTTCTCCAACAGAGTTTGTATCTAGAGGAATTGGCATAGCCAGGATGCCATCAATAATAATAGTATTAATAAATTAATTTATTAGTTAACTAAAATAACAAATAAGTGTATAAACTCAACAATGCAATAGTAGAATAGTAAAAATATCAAGATATGTTAAAATGCATGAATATTTAAATGTTACCATATTTTTACAAATTATTTTGAGAAATGTTGACTTGTTAGAATAAAATGTGAAAACACAGATGTGATGTTATTTTAACTTTACAAAGCATGGACACACTTTACAGTTTTACCATGTAAGCATGTATTTACAAAATTATGGAATACCAAGAACAGTATTAGTGTTAATAAACTGAGTGCTATTCATTCTTTTCATTATAAACTTTTTTCTTATTTTCTTCTGTACATTTTGTTGTTCAGATGCAGCAGAAGAGAAAGCCAGTCTTAGACTCTGACAAGAACTGCAATAATAATAATAATAATAATAATAATAATAATAATAATCAGAAGAAGAAGAATAGCAAAAATAATCATTAACACATATAACAGTAATTTTTATTACTTAATACCCATGCAGTTATGATAATTACTGGGATTATTTGCAATAATAATAATAATAATAATAATAATAATAATAATAATAATAAGTAAAAGATTAACAATAGCAAAAAAAACCCCCAGATAACAGTAGCTTTTATTACTCATACATCCATTCAATTATAACCAAATTTATGGGAAGATTTGTGATAATATTAGTACAGAGAGGATAATAAAAGCATTGGAGAAATAACACTAATAATAAGAACAATAATAAATTGCACTTGTAAACTTGAATATCAACATAATGGTTGGTGTTATGAAGTGCCATATTGTTTCAAATGGTACAAAACCATACAAGAATGTACAGTTATAGATCAAACACATCAAAGTTACTTCTGGTTTGTATGATCAATGTATACATGATATATACAGCAGCATGCTTTTTCCGTTTTGGCCTCAATGTTATAACCATCGCTGTAACTGAATATTGGAATGTTCTTCTATATTCAGATGAACAAATTTAATGCTTTGTACATCATTTTCAATAATAACAATAATACAAGAAAGAATAGTATCTGGCCATTATGTTGGTTAGCAATGTCCGAAAATCTTTTTAGAAACTGATTTCACTATGCATGATGTATCAGAGGTAAAAAGTACAGGTGCCATTCTGCGTATTGGTAACGATATGTCATTTCAATATAGTATCTTATGTTATTTTGACGCAAAAATCAATTATGTATAAAGAAAGAATGGTCATACTTTAACTAAGAAAAGTGATATTCATAAAGTGTACAAAAAAAAACCACATTTTGAATTTGAAAATGTGATTTCTAAATGTCAACAGGAAGACCCATTCCATGATTTTCTTGTATCTGTAACCCAGAAAATCCTATCTACTATGTATCTTAGAATCAGACAAATAAATACATTATATAAATGATGAAAATTAAGGCATAACCGATTAGCATTTTTCTACCGATTTCTTATTCCAGATTTTCAGCATGAAATTTTTCCAATAACAAATAAGATTCAATTAATCAGAAATGCTAAATTGAAATGCTTTTCAAATTAACATTTTCAACCATATTACACACATTTTGCACATCACACCGATATCACAAGGGAAGGATATGGCAGGACTATAGCAAAATGTAAAATATGTTAGATATCATTTATTCATTGATTTAACCATAATGATCTGTAAAACAGCTAAGATTCTGAACTATCTGGAACTATAATTTTTTGTGGGCATGTACATTGGAATTAAGAGAGGTAATTTTAAATGCTACGATCAGTAACTCTATTGCAACTGTGAAATGCCCAATAGAAATTCAACTTTGTTATTTTTATTATCCGAATCAGTCATTCCTGCCTTGTCCAACTCTGATTAATCGGAAGTTCATACTATCCAGTAGAATCCAATTTCCAGATCAAAAGTCGGTTATGCCCTAATGGAAATATATACTTTATAAAAATTCTGCATCTTAATCCAAGTTTCCAGTTTTGCAAGTTGTTCCACATGTACAAAATCAATTGCTACCCAACATGTCAACTCGCCACTAGAATGGGATTTTCAAGAAATTCCCTGGCATATAGTCTGCTTTTAAATTCTTTAGTAATTTTTCCCCATAAACATGACAATGTAAACTATAACATCCTTTTCATTGTTGTTTCTCTTCCACAATATAGCTTATATATTATAAACTGTTGAGCTTGACTAATTTTTTTTTTTTACAAGATGGGTTTAGTTTGCCTGATATCTCTTGCCATTTATTGTCATTGTTTCATTGAATTTTGTAAAACCAGCTATAAACCTAATTTAATTACATGACTGAACTGCTGACAGAAACAATCCTAAGTAATGTATTTTATTTCTGTAGCTGGATGGATAAACATAGATATTTTCAAAGCTGTGCACAGAATAGGCTGACATATAGTCATGAAGACATGGTGTGCTATCTCACGTGTCCAAAATTAATGTTATTTTGAAAAGAATATAATGGTGACATTTCCTCTTTTCAAATGGTAAGCTTTGCAGTATTTTTTTCATAAATCAGTTGAATTTGGTATGCATTTTGCTTCAATATTGGAGACAAACCTTATATGCTCAGAAATGCCAGACAGCATTGTAAATATCGGGGTTTAACCTCACGTAAAAATATAACAAACAAGTCTTATCTCCCAAATGCGGGCAAATGATCAATGATTACAATTCATGTATACTGAGTACAAGTATTTTAACATACCTCATTTTATTTCTATACTTTCTGTCTTCTGATAGTTTTTGGTTAGAAAAAAAATACTTGCCCTTTCAAAGCATGCAAAAGATTTGGAACAAAATATGCGAAAGATCATATATGTATGATCATAGGGTTATATACATCCACCGTCTATAACAAATGAATATAAATGATGATAGATCATGCATTTTTTTTGTCAGACCATGCATTTTCTTTGTCAGATCAAAATTATAGCTCATGTTTGTTATCTCTACAACTTAATTCAAATTAAACTGAGCTGCTGAACATGTTAAGATTGATACCACTACTCTTTTAGAGCTGTGTTAACATCTCAGATCTGGCCAACACTTCAGCTTTATAGACTTGGCTTTATTTAGACTGGGTTTCTTTCAGACTCAGATTTCTTTGCATTGAGTCATTAAATGGGTTTTATTTAGACTTGACATTTCTGTGCATTTAAGCCTTTGACTTTAGACTCCATGTATATGTATTTAAGCTATTGAATGGATTTCCTGTTGACTTTCTAGATATCTGTGCATTTGAGCTATTCAATGGGTTTCCTTTAGACTCTCCAATCTCAGAACATTTGAACCATTGAACAGGTGTGTTTTTGACTCTCTGGGTTTCTTTACACATGAGCCATTGAATGGGTTCCATTAGACTGTCAGAGTTGATATGCATTAGAGCTATTGAATAGGTTTTCTTTGTGCTCTCCAATTATTCACACATTTGAGCTAATGAATGTGTTTCCTGTAGGTTTTCTAGGTTTGTATGCATCTAAGTTGTTGAATGAATTTTCCTTTCCTTACCATTTAATCCCCCCTTTACAAATTTGAGAATAATTTAGCAAAGAAGGTGGCTGCATACAAACAATGCCAGAGTATTCTTGTCCATTATTGACATACATGTACTTTCTTAACACTGATAATATTCTATATATGAAATATTTCAAAGTTTTCTTTCACATTTAGTTTGTGTGCATTTATGTAGCAGGTGAAGTTCAAAAACATTTTAAGGGAATTAGGTAGTGGGTCAGTCTAATGTTAAGCGAAAGAGGCTTTATAAGTATGACTTGTGGATGATAAATGACTGAAAAATGAGGATATTTAAATTTTAAACCAGGGACTGCTCTGGTGGCCTAGTGGTTATAGTGTCTGCCTCAGATGCTGGAGATCGTAGGTTTGAACTCTGTCCAAGTCATACCCAGGACTTGTTTTTTAAAAAATGGTACTAACAGCTGCCTCACAATAAGAAGTTAGTTTAAGCCTGGTGTCAGGATAATGTGATTGGGTGGGATATCATACTACATGTTTTTTTTAGCATGATGACCCAGTGCTAGCCATCACTATAAACTGCCACACAACAGACATCAGTGATATGACTGAAATTTTTTTAAAGCTGCATTAAAATTCAAAATCACACACACACACACAAAGACAAACTATAAAACATGTCAGATGAGAAAAGGGACAAATCGATAGTGCCTTGCAGAATGTAAAGAAAAGATAAAGATGTTATATATCACTCATATCATCTTGTTGCAAGATTTGGAGGTGACTTTTAAGATTACTGAGTGAAAGGTAAGATATTTGGACTAGTTGGATGTCATGTTCATAATTTGTCATTGTATTCTGGTGCAAATCCACATGAATTTTGCCCATTGGTCACAAATTTGAACCAGTTACTGCTCCAGGTTAGTAGTAAAAATAAAAGTACATTTCTAATTGTTTTTTTTTAAATATAATTCTGGAGTGCGATATAATTTTGATTGCTCTTTTAACAATGCTTTATGGCTCCTTAAATTACTTCGCTGGTGGCCTAGTGGTTAGAGCATCCACCTCTAATGCGGGAGGCTGTGGGTTTAAACTTTGGCTGAGTCATACCAAAGACTTTAGGGGGCACCGAGTGGCCGAGTGGTATAAAGCGCTGGTGAATTGTGGATATGTGAGAAAGCTTGCCAATAGCTTCTCATGGTTTGGTGGTTCTTTCCGCAGATATCCTGGTTTTTTTTTTCCTCTACCATTAATAATGGCCACCATGTATAGCCTATTGTGTGCAGAAAAATGGCGTTAAGCCCCAGAACAACAACAGCAACAACCAAAGACTTTAAAAATTGGTACTTACAATTGCCTCACTTGGCGCTTAGCTTTAAGAGGTTAGTGTTAGGTTTGGTCAGCCTGGTCTCAGGATAAGATGACTGGATGGGACATCATGCCACATGTCTGCGGCATGATGCCCCAGTGCTAGCTAACATCACTATAAACTGCCACCCTGCAGTCATCATAGCGATATGACTGAAAAATTGTTAAAGTTATGTTAAAAATCTAAATCACACACAAATGCACCCTTAAATTATGCTTTATTGCCCCCTTGATTGTGTATCTGCATCTAGCAATACATTACAGCCATGAATCTCTAATACATATTGACAGTATTGCCTACGCTAAACAGAGTTCAATTTCTATTTGATACAGATGGCAAAAAGCTTGAGAAGCAAGTGGAAGAGGAAGATGAGAAATGTGAGAAGAGAAAAGTTTGCCAAGAAGGAGCTGGAACAGCTGAAGAAAACTGTTGCTGCAGGAGATTCTGGCATGACAGAGATGAAAGAAATTTACACAGGTTTTAAAAAAAATATAGATGTTGATGAAAGGATAGAGTTACTTATATTGTCATGGAATGTGTCCCACTTACAACACTGGAATAATAGGAATAATGAAATGGAAATAGACATTGGGAATATTGATGAATTAAATTCTGTAAATGACATGGGAATACATGAAATATATTTTGTAAGTTACTTGGCGATAAATACATAAGAACAAATGACAACACGCACTTGTATTTTTCTTATTATTAGCAACATAAACTCCTCCCACATTTCATCAATGAGCAACATAGTGGCAGTATACTGATCTAATTGGAATAGAATGGTGTAGCATAGATAGTAATCCATTTTGTGAAGGAATGGAGTTACTTTTGAAGAAGTCATGCTGCCAAGGAAAAGAAATCACCAAAAAATTGCATGACATTTTTATTAAAATTGGACGTTTGTGGCAATAAGGAATCTTCATGCCTTGGTATATTATGCATGTTCTGTACCAAGTGATGATTCCAGGTGCAATCATCTTATAACAGATGTGCTACTACTCAATGAAGGCTCTTTGACATAAAATTAAATCAGTAGAGCTTTCCCTTAAGAAATTCATTTGGAAGAGAAATATCTTAGGATTTATTTTTTTAAAATCTATTATTTAGATTACCATTTAGATCGTTTCAATTAAATGTTGTTTGTTTTATATATAAACTTTGACAAAACTCAAGGAAGCACACTCTGTGATTGTATAAAAAAAACTTTAATTGTAATGGTAGGGTCTGTAAGCATTGCTGTATATAAGCATTATATTATTATAATTATTATTATATTATTATAAGCATTATATTATTGTAAAGACTAACTGCTTGTCTGGTAGCTTTGTGAGGCCAAGTGGTCTAAAGCGCTTACCATTACGGATCACTGCCATCTCACCTCTGTGTGAGTTTAAGTCCAGACTCAGCTAACATGGGTAAGTGAGAAAGCCTGCCAGTAGCTTCTCGTGGGACGGGGGTTCTTCCCGAGGTTTTCCAGAGTTCTTCCTCCACCATTAATACTGGTCGCCATGTATAGCCTATCTTGTGCTGAAAAATGGAGTTAAACCCTACAACAACAACAACAAAAACAAAAAAAAGAATACACTAGCCATCTTTTTTATATAATTGACAAGGTAGGGTTGATGTATATAATAGAAAGGAAGTCAATGTTTCCCTTTACCTTCATATTTGCTTCAGAGACCCCCACATTTTTAATTTGAAAACCCACTTTTGTTATCAAGATTTTGACTTGCAGTTTGGCACCTCTATAGAGATACACTGGGAAGCTAAGCATCATATTGTAAAGGCTCACTGCATGGCTAAAAGAGTACACTAGTCACTGTCATCTCTGACTACTCTGGTGGCCTTTTGGCTTGAGCATCTGCCGCAGATGCGGGAGGTCACAGGTTTAAATCCTGGCTGAGTCATACCAAAGACTTCTAAAAATGGTACTTGCAGTTGCCTCACTTGGCGCACAGCATTAAGAGGTTGGTGCTGGATCTGGTCAGCCAGGTGTCAGGATAATGTGACTGGGTGGGACATCATGCTCCATGTCTGCAGCATAATACCCCAGTGCTAGACATCACTAAAAATTGTTATACTGTAGACATGGTAGCGATATATCTGCAGAATTGATAAAGCTATTTTAAAAATCCAAATCACACACACAGTGATCTCTGCTGCTCAGTCTAGCTGAGTACCACATAAATTTTTGTAAAGCATCTGCACCATTATTTGTTTAAAGTTAAGAAATTATTGCATAGAATGACATTTTGATAATTTGATGCCACAGTATGATTTAGTAGTTGTTAATGGAAGCAAAAGTTTCAGCCCAAGATATCATATAGTTTGTGTCTTAAATTACAAAACATCTATGACATGGAACTTGGTATGTTGCACTGATAGATGACATTGTAAAAGTTATATGCTTTGATTATTTAGATGATGCTTAAGAGTCATTTTTGTTAGGGTCTTGAATTTGTTTTTAACAGAAATAAACTAGGGGACTTCATTCTGTAATAGTATGTATGAATCATTACAAACATGAGTGAATGTTTGAGAAAGAACACCCAGGTGTTAACTACTATATTGATTATAGGATCTGTTTAGTACTAAACTGATGAAAGAAGGTAGGAGTAAGAATATTGGTCTGATGTATACTCGCTTATAAGCAGAGTCAAACAACAAATACTCAGATCTGCCTTGGCATAATGTCCAGGTCTGTGTTGTTTGTTCTAGTGATTACTTGTCAAACTGCACAGACCCAGATGTGCTGTTGCATTATGCAACAGAAGATGGGTCTGTGCATTTTGCAGTTGGATTTGTAAGCAAGTACATATTGTACTAATCTTAACTGTATAAGGCTATATTGGTAAATTGTGTTCAAAAAAAAAGATTATAAAGTTGTCCAGAAACCAGCATTTATAATCAGTACTATAAACCATGTGTATAAAGTAGCTTTGTCTTGAGTTATGAATTTTATTTGATCTCTTGTTTATTGTCATGATTTATCAGATTGACAAAAAATTTTTACAATTCGTTCACAATAAAGAATGCATTACCCTGTTATCTATTTGTATACATCTCTCGAGATTTTTCATATCTCCATTCTGAAGAAAGAAATTGAGAGGATTAAGAAAAGAAACCTCCACATTCTTAGCTTGTATCAATAAACTTCTGTTTCTAACATAAAACTATCATACATATTTCATACTGTCTAAATACTCATAGATCTTACTCAGAAAATTAATGCATTTTTAAGTATCATTAAATTATTTGTATTATTCTTATGTTAAGGATTTAAACAAATTCTCAAAGGCTCTCTAAATATTGTTAAAATGCATACAAAAATATAAAAACATTGTATCTTTGTGGGTATATGTTAGAAATATTGTTCTTTTTTACTTGCATTCCAATAGGTTTTTTTACATTAAAATTACTAGTTTCATTATATTTCTGCAAATTTTTGTCAAGTGCAATGATGTGACTTTCATGCTTAAATATTGAACTTCAAGATTTCCAACCATGATGTCCAGCACTTCCAAAAATTCTTTTTTAATGGAAGTCATACCTGAATATCAATTTCACATTTTTACAAAACTAATACTAGTAACAATATGGGTAATAATAAACAGTAATAATATACATAATAATGATGACTTTATACTTGACATAACCAGTAATAATATAGTAATAATGATGACTGTATACTTGACAAGCACACTATGGTCACCCAGATCATATTTCCTTAGATTTCAAACTTCTCCCAATAGTGCTTTAAAAGAGAAATACCATGTATACTTGCTTATAAGACAAGTTCAAATGCAAACTACACAAACCCAGATCTGCTATCACATAATGTGTGGCAGATCTGGATCTGTGCAGTTTGTTAAGAGTAACCAGTAGAACCAACATTATAGACCCTAATCTGCAGGCACATTATGCTATGGCAGATTAGGATCTATGTTTTTTGCCAGGTTACTTAACATATAAGCCAGTATATATGGTATGTTCTCCATATAATGTTGATCTACTTTGAATTGGTAAAAACCCTTTCAACTTGGCATCAGGGGCATCTAGAATTGGTCTTCTATGTGCATCAATACATCTATTGCTCCATTGCAAGAAATTTCTCGGTGATATTGCACAAGAACTACCCAGCATAGACAAGATAATGCTTGCAAGTATATTTGTGTGTGTGTGTGTGTGTGTGTGTGTGTATATGTATGTATGTATGTATGTATGTATGTATGTATGTATGTATGTGTGTGTGTGTGTGTGTGTGTGAGTAAGAACCTACATGATTTTCAAGCCAATGACAGTGAATTAAGAACTTTCTCTTTTTTCACATTAGTAAATTTTTTGGACATACCTTTTTTTTAAAGCATCTTTATGAAAAACTTTATCAACACAAATAAAACAACTCAGAGTAAAAAAAGTATGCTTATATGAATGCAAATGTAGGTTACCTGATCCAAATTTCATGTATGTCAAATGCTTTATGTTTCAAAATTTCAAGAATGACTTAACCAAACCAAATACATTTTCTTGGTATTGCACTTTTATAAATTTTTCTTTATCTGTTTTCCAGTCAAGACAGCATCAGATCTAAGGCAAGAAAGAAAGCTAAAAAATGAGACAGGTAATTTAAATATAGTTTGTTTCATATATTCATATTATCTACAATTTTTATTCTACTTGTGTCATGGCAACATAGCGGTGAAATGCATTTCATTAGTTAAGGGAAAGATTGTATTGAAACTTTTCCAGTCACCAAACATTTCAAAATGTTTGTAATCTTTTGTAAATGTATCATTTCTGTAAAAGTATGACCTTAGGTTGATAATGCATTTTGCTGTAGTCAGGCAAGAATACTAGGAATGTATTTGGACCAGAAAGCAATAAGTTGGGTTTAGATACCATCCTCAATGTTCCAGCAAATGTTTGACAACAGCAAATTATCACTTATTGTAATATAATTTAAACACAGACTCATTGTAGGTTTGTCCACTTGCCCAGTGCCTGGGATATAACTTTGATTCAACATGGTGCCAGTCTGACCTCTATTATGGCCCCCATGGCAGCCATCTTCATATTATTCTTCTAGCTAGTCCTGCTAGATGGATGGTCATATTAAATGTGGCTTTTCACTAGAAGACTTATGGTATAAAGTTGATTCGAAATAAAATAATGCCAATCTGACATCTAATGAGACCACCATGGCAGCCTTCTTGAAAATCCTGTTGTTGCTGCTTCTCCAGAATGAATGGTCATATTGCATTGGGGCTTCTCACCCGAATTTTGATGATGCCAAACCAGTATTGCCTTCTTGGTGGTCATCTTTGGATGGTCTTCTTGACATAGATATTTCTCTAAAAGACATTAATGTGTCTTGTAGTGTCCTAAGACGTTGAATTATTTCTAGTTGGCTGTAGTTGAAAATGGTGGTGATCTGACATCCAGTTTGGCTGTCATGGCAGCCATCTTGATGATCTTTTCTCTATTCCTTCTAAGTGAAAAATCATACTGATTGGGTATTCACCAGAATTCTTCTAAGTCTAATTGGTACTAATTGCAAATGTACAAGTTTGGCCTCCATCTTTAAAATCTTGTTCTTCTGCTGCATATATTGTCATATCAGCAGGGGGTTTTCACTGCAAGACTTCTTAAGACATTTACAGACCTGCGATTCCTTACAAATTTTGATTTAAGTCTTACAAAAATGACCCTTAAAATATAGACTTTGGAATAAAAGCAAAAGATAAAGAAAAATGGTTGTTGCCAGAAAATCCAGATAATTGATTCACCTGTTTGATTTAGATCAGGTTTTCATACTAGAATTTTTGGAGTTAGGCAGGAACCAGACTAACTTTCCAACAGTACATCAGATGCTTTAAGCTGCATGTATTTTTTTCATGCAAAGTATCTGCATGATCATTGAATATTTTTAAGATGGCATCTAATAAGTGATGCTTGAAGATGACAAAATAAGCCTCTTAAAAAGTGTTAATTTTCAGCACAGAAGAATATGCAAAGAATATTTAGATTCTTTTGAACAAAAGCATAAAGGGACATAATTACTTTAATTGAACATCATGTGTCAATCAATTTTAGTATGGGGTGAGATAGTAGAGTGTCAGTCCCTTCAAGGGACTGATTAATGTTCCTTGTTAGTTATATTGTCTTATTTTTGTACAAGCTCCTATCTCCCACAAAAGTTCAATTTCTCAGTAAGTTTGACTTAGTAAAATCTGTCCAGCCCAAAAATTAATCCTAAACAAATTTCAAAAAAATGAATAGAGATACCAAATATTATCTAAAAAAACCCATTTTCTAAAATTTGACTTGGATCTTGCATTAAACTTTGAAAGATTATGATGATGTGAAATGTTATTAATTGTCCTTATTAACTAGCATTAACGTGTCTGTTTATGAATATTCTTATTCTATCACCAGTCCATGAGGAGTGGGAGCTGTGTAGGATTCACTTTTGACTCTCTGTCAGTTTGTGCATTTGTTTGTATATCTGCCTTCCTTGGTAGGTTTTAATTTCAGTTTCAATTCACCAGTTTAGATGAGCTTGCAAGCTGGTGCATTTTTGGATAAGTTTCACTATTGTTGCTGACCTTTTTTATGCAACTTAACTTTTGTGATAGGTATATGTACGTAGTAAGAAAGCTTTATTTTTCAAAGCATTTAATATCTTCGTTTAAAAGCAACATTAAATATTTAACGGTTCTTGTGCTATAATAGTTGACTTATTTCAACTGAATATGAATTAATAGTTCTTATTCTTGGCGTAAGCGTGATATGCAAGCGGGTGTTGTCATGCACATTGCAGAACCATTCAAAAAAGTCATTTGAATCTTGGTACATACGCAATTCTCTTTCCATTTGCTCCATTTTCCCACTGCTGCTAAATAACTTATCAGTTATGATGTTATTTATTCGAGTCTTTTCAACATAAAATTGTTTTATTCGAGTCTTTTCTATCTAAATTTGTTTGACCAGTCCCCCTCCCCACCTCTCCCGATATCGTAGACTATAATAACTGATGTTTTCTGAAATAATCATCTTCGTTTACATGATGACATGTTAATGTTTGGTAATGAGTTATTCCAATGTTGCTAACTGTATGCAATTTAATTATGCAGACGACACATTTGTTGAGCGGACGAAATTCTTTCTTCGTAAAGAAGCGACAAGATTTGTTGTCACGTGATTTTTCGGTCTTTGTCTAGTACCCTGTTTCTCTTTTCAGCCAATGCTGACTGTGTGATCTTGACATTACGTCCAGTTATAATCATCAATGTGGCAACTACAAGACTGATAAAACAATTTTTTTCTGCATTTAAACAGTTGCCGTATATTTTTAAAGGCAGCGATTGTCATGTGATTCATTAGTCACAGTCTGGTACCCTATTGTTTTTATATTTATTTTGTTTTACTCTAAGTGTGAAAAACGAAAAACAGCTTGGATAAGTACACCGATTTGATCTGAACAATAGCACATCGCGGCCGTTAAACTTTACTATTGTTGAGTAATAGCCATTAATTATGTAAGTTCAACCTCTAGCAAAGGGAAGCCATAAAGGCTATCAAACCATTTTCAGCGCAGACTTTGGTCTTGTCCATCAATATTGCCACTTTTCCGATGTTACTACTATTACTAAGTGTAATCTTAACAATTATCAGTGGATAAACCAGACATCTTATGATAACATGCAGTAAGGATATACGGATTACCTTTATGTAAGGAATAAAATATGAGTCTTTCTCGACTTAAAGAATAAATGTGGCTTCTCGAGAGGTGTAAAGGATAAAATATTAACCTTAGTGGTACCTGTAGAACACTTTTTTGAAGAACGAAAATCTGACCTAGGGAAACTAAAATCGGATTACTTAACACAATTAGAAAAAAAAATTGTTCTAGATACATATTACAAAATAAAATGCGGCCGCTTGTGAAGGGTAAATTTTATGTTTTTGCAAAAATATGCTGGCCGCTGGTCGCGATAGCCGCGTGGCCTTTCGTGAGGTAATTTTGAACACAAATTCGTCGGTGCCTTCAGATTCTGGCCGTAAAAAGCGAGTGGCCGCTGGTGAGGGGGCCGTTCAAGAAGGGGACTACTGTAGTACTATAAATAAAGTGAACTTTTTATCCTCTGAATCCCAAGGCAGTAAGAAAAAAACAATGGTTCACTTATGTTTCAAAACTTTTTCAAGAAGGCACAGTTGATTCATATTTTGAAAAAAAAAGCAAAAATAAAGATAAACTTGTGGACTAGCCTAAAAATTAATAACCAAAATAAACTAATGACAGACATACTTTAAACACCAGGCAGTGTCAGTCAGTATCTTCAAATCACAATATGTAAATGGAATTAGTATGAATAATGCATGTTAAGACGTGAGAATCAGATGTATTAGCCTAAATAAAGATTTGTCCCTAAATCATGTTTCAAACAATAGGTAAAGCATATTCCTGCAAGTACGCACAGCGGAGCACACTCTGTAAAAAATATACAACTATAAGACACTGTTCTCTTCGCATTACTGTATTAACTTCCAATATAGACATTATTATTTGGCAATCCTATGTACTCTGTTGAACTTAATATGCAGACATTCATGGCAGTGCAAACTTTTATATAATTACCAAAACATTATTGAAATGAATACACAAATCACAATCTCACTTATGTATTCCATCTTCTCTTACTATTATATGATCCCTGAAATAATTACATATACTATAGAATTGATTGTGTGTATATTAGTATATGACCTCACTACTTTTAGTCTGTAGACTATTATTGACTGTTATAATTTTTTCTTTAACAGTTGTCAACAATCTTCCAGCTTTCCATTGAATCCCCATATATTGTATTGTTATAAATCATAAAAGATACTTTTAAAAAAATATAATGATAAAGATACTTGAATCCATGTCAGTTTCTACCAAATAATAAACAGTATAGTGAAAACCAATATAAAAAGGAAAACTAGAAATAATCACATCAATAAAAGGAAAATGTAAGTACATCATTAGTAACTGAAGCAGTTAAAGCAATGTAAATAAAAATATACAGTTATTATCTTGTATAGTAGCAAGTTATGAGAAAGTGTCATTATTATTAAATGTTTCATAAATTTATTGAGAGGTTATATGTACTACATAAAATGGATGCTCACAAAATACACTGTAACGAGTACAGCCAAATATTTTGTGTGTACAGGATGAAACTCAATTTGAATCTAAATTTGAATTTAGGCAGCTGGATGTGCATTAGTCAGTTTCAGGCAGCAGGATGTGCTGTAGTTAGTATCATACAGCATGATAAGCTGTAGTCAGTTTTAGGCAGCATGATGTGCTGTAGTCAGTTTTAGGCAGCATGATGTGCTGTAGTCAGTTTTAGGCAGCATTATGTACAGTTTCATTAATTTGACTAAACCTCAAAATTGATCAATAAAAACAGCAAACAGTTTATGTTATTGTTGAATCATGATTTTGATTTATTATCCAAATATTGAATCAGGAATTTGAATAATTCAAAACTTGATTCATTATGATTCATGTTCAGTATATAGAGTCTGATTAATTATGTTTCATGTTGAATCATTTGAGCGTTAAAGATAATAATTATGTCAATGAAAAGTTCACATTTATTTCTGGGCTATTCCTGTAAAATATACTAGGGACATCAGAAAGGTTTTATGGTGGATGTATGATATTGTCCGGGTTCGTGGTTGTTCTTGTGGGGGGTCATTTTCACATGAATTTCTTAAAATATCTTCCCAGTGTGCCATGTATTTTTAAATGTAACAACCATTATAGGGTAACTACTTAAAATTAACTCCATTTGGTGGCACTCTACAGTTTCATATTTAGCATAGGGTTAGAATTATAAAGAAAAAGAGTTTCCCCGGGTTCCCTCACTAGTTATACTGGCTATTTAAAAGAGACTTTGTATATCTTATGTATTGTTCAAAGAACCTTTAATTCCCTTTATTTTGATGTATGATTGATGGGTGTAATATGGGTTAAAGAGTAGCTTGGCCTTACTCCAGATGTGCACCTTTCAATGCTAGTTCTACTTGCTCTTTTTCACTTCTCGAACTTCAGAAGTAAATTGTAAAAAATAGAGACGATAACATTTTTTTTGCATTTTATGTATTTGGTAATTCATTCATTGCACTTTTAGAAGCTGATATTATCTAGTTTGGCAATATTCATTTTCCATATTTTAATAGCTGCCAAGAATATTGTACTTTAGACAAATTCAGTTTGATTTTTGGAGCACAAGGGAACAGTCATTTTAGTTAGCAGTGTCCTAAGATCATTTAAAATTTCCAAAAGTACAATATCCAAAGAAATTTCAGCCCCATTACATGAAAGTAGTATATAGGTATGCCAAAATTCTCTCCACTATGCATGTTTAAAATGCAAACAACTTCACCTTACATACATCACTCTCTCAAAAGTACATAATAACTAGTGAACACCACCTTTAGCATCAGTTTGTTTCATTGTTTTGGGTTAACAGGAACCACAAAATTGGGCTTTTGTTGCACCAATCAGAATTAAGGTTCACTTTTAGTGACTGTCAAAGCAATTGATTTTGTGAGTAAACTTCTTTATTTGTGGCAAGGTTTACTCCTGGGTTGATTCTCTTTTTTTCTTTAGCTGGTTTTTGCAAGCTTCACACCTTCAGGCACTAATTGGAAATATAATTTGACATTTATGAAAGCCAATGTTTGTAATAAAATAACCTCTGTATTTGATATCCTGTTGGAAAGAGTATTTTGCTCATCCATCACCCTGGAATCTATGTTTCCCAGATGTGAACATAATTTATGTTTGCAGGGCAAATATTATACTTAACAATAATGTGTTTTAATAACACTTTTGTAACCCATGCTATCAAAAAGATTATTATTTGCTCTCACAGTGGATGTATTTTAAAATGATTTTTTTTATTTGCGAGATACCGTCCTATAGTTAACCTGGATATAATACAATCTTGGTCACTTTGCACCTTGTAACATATACATGAGAGGCAGGTGCCTTCAAGCAATCAGGTGATGTTTTTGTCTCTTGTAATTGCGTTATTTAACATAAGCAATACACACTATAGTAAGGACACATACGCAAACCGGCATCCACTACATTGAGTTGAATGCACAACATTATTCTCTCTCTCTCTCTTGCGTAACTCAGTGTGTATTGTATGCATCAGTGTTACAATGTGAAGCCTCAACTTAAATATATATTTGTTTTAATATCTCATGTACACTACCCTTAGAAAAATGTATACATATTCTGTTGAATATTATGTAAAGTTTTATTGTTTAATAAATGAATATTGACAATTTGACTGGAAGACTTAAATTGAGATTATCGTTGTGCAGATGCATGTTTTTTAGCATAAAAAATGTATATAAATATTTTAATTGGAATAAGCAAGATATATCTGCTTATGTTTTCTTATATATATATATATATATATATATATATATATATATATATATATATATATATATAAAGAATACAAATCATATGGCGAATAACAACCCTCTCAAGCGTACTGGATCCACCAAGGGATCACGTTTGTCAGGGATTAATTAAAATAGATGCAATAAACTGACGACGAACAGTACGAAACTAGTAACTAACTAGCCTAAGCTTTTTCGACTCTTAATGAGTCTTTTTCAAAGGCAAATACAAAACATAGTTACGACAAACAAATAAACACAAAAACGTTGTGTTTGTAAACCTCTATATTTCTATCTTCACATGTGCTAAAACTATAAATACAACCAGCTTGTATAGACTAGTTGCGGAAACTGAAAACGTTGTATAATTCCCTAAAAGTCTACAAGCCAAAGCGACATCTATTTTTACTTTGTGTACATATGTAACGCAGATTATATCCCGGATATTTGATTCTATACCGGTTATTCTTATAGTAAAAATTGAAGGATAATAAGAAGATTTAGAAAATGTTAAATTCTACTAGTGCATAGTTTTCATTTTCTAGTCTTCTTGGTTTAGACCGCTTGCTTTCAATGTTTTAAGGCGGCGTATCCAGTATGATTCCTTTTCCTTCCTGGTTTCGGAACTCCAGCTGTGGTTGTTAGCAATAGCGATAAGTATTATATCACTGAAAGTGTGGCCAGGGGAGGAGAAGTGTTCTGCGACCGGGCTTCTGTACAGCTTTTTTGTCATCCAATCAGATCTATGAAGGTTTATCCTTATATGTAGCTTTTCAGTTTCTCCCACGTACTGAAGGCCACAGATCTTACATGTGATGAGATAAATCATATTCTCTGTTTTGCACGTTTTGTTTGGACCATGTATGTTTAGTTTTTCTTTAGTCACTGTGCTAGTGAATGTCTTGGTCTCTATCATATGTTGACAGGTTTTGCATCTTTTATCGCCACAGGGTCCAGATTGACTAGGTTGGTTTTGACTAGCGATTGTTGTTAGCTTGGCCCTGACTAGGATGTCCTTTAGGTTTTTTGGTCTCCGGTAAGCTACTACAGGTTTGTTCGGAAGTATTAGGTTTAGTATGTCTGACGATTGCACGGTTGGCCAGTGGTTTGCGATGATTTTACCTACTTTGGGATTGTCTGGGTGATAGGTCAGAATAAATGGTATCCTATCAACCTTTTCTTTCTGTCCATATCTGAGTAGGTCATCACGGTTTGTTTGTTTGGTCCTTTAGATTGCCTCCGCAATCAGGTCTTTGTCGTAGCCTCGGTAAATTAAATGTTTAGCCAGCTCTTCAGACCTTTCTAGGAATCTTTCATCGTTGGAGCAAATTCTGCGTATCCTCAGTGCCTGGCTATATGGAATGTTCTTAATGCAGTGTTTTGGATGACAGCTGGTTGTGAGAAGATACTGGTGTTTGTCGGTTGGTTTCGAGTAGATGTCTGTGTGTAATTTGTTTTCCACCAGTCTGGTTGTTGTGTCCAGGAAAACATGGTTTGAGTTGGAAATTTCTGCCGTGAATTTTATTGAAGGAAGGAAGTTGTTTGCCTTTGATATGAAGTCATCCAGACTTTCTCTTCCATACTGCCACTTCATTTCTATATCATCGATAAAGCGTACCCACTGGTATGGTGTACGCTCAACCGATGCTAAGAGCTTTCCCTCAAGTTTTCCCATGAAAATGTTAGCATACGAAGGGGCCATTTTAGTACCCATTGCAGTTCCATTGATTTGTAGGTAGTTTTCTTCATTAAATTCAAAGTTGTTGAGTTTTAGGACAAGCTCCAGGAGTTGGATTAAGAAGTGTGTGGGTGGATTGTTTACAGTTCTTGTTTCCCATGCTTCGCTACATGCCTGTAACCCTTCGTTGTGCGGTATGTTGGTGTACAAAGATGTGACGTCTAAGGAAGCAAGTAATGTATCTGGCAGTAATGGTACACTAGCTTTGCTTTTTATGAGATAATCTGTCGTGTCTTGAAGATATGATGGTAATTTGTGGACATGTGGTCTCATAAAATGATCTAAATATTCTGATATCCTTTCTGTGGGGTGCCCGTTACCCGAGATTATAGGTCTGCCAGGGTTTCCTTGTTTGTGGATTTTGGGTAGAAGATAAAATCTACCTGCTCTTGGGTTTTCTGGGCTTAAGTAGTTTTTGGTTTGCTGGTCTATGTGTCCGCTTTGGTACGCCTCGTCAATAACATTAGTGATGATTTTTGCATATTCTACTTAAGCCCAGAAAACCCAAGAGCAGGTAGACTAAAGAAAAACTAAACATACATGGTCCAAACAAAACGTGCAAAACAGAGAATGTGATTTATCTCATCACATGTAAGATCTGTGGCCTTCAGTACGTGGGAGAAACTGAAAAGCTACATATAAGGATAAACCTTCATAGATCTGATTGGATGACAAAAAAGCTGTACAGAAGCCCGGTCGCAGAACACTTCTCCTCCCCTGGCCACACTTTCAGTGATATAATACTTATCGCTATTGCTAACAACCACAGCTG
This sequence comes from Potamilus streckersoni, assembly GCA_016746295.1. Classification (NCBI taxonomy): domain Eukaryota; kingdom Metazoa; phylum Mollusca; class Bivalvia; order Unionida; family Unionidae; genus Potamilus; species Potamilus streckersoni. Next base: position 25,956 of record JAEAOA010000751.1, read on the forward strand.
GAGTTCCGAAACCAGGAAGGAAAAGGAATCATACTGGATACGCCGCCTTAGAACATTGAAACCAAGCGGTCTAAACCAAGAAGACTAGAAAATGAAAACTATGCACTAGTAGAATTTAACATTTTCTAAATCTTCTTATTATCCTTCAATTTTTACTATAAGAATAACCGGTATAGAATCAAATATCCGGGATATAATCTGCGTTACATATGTACACAAAGTAAAAATAGATGTCGCTTTGGCTTGTAGACTTTTAGGGAATTATACAACGTTTTCAGTTTCCGCAACTAGTCTATACAAGCTGGTTGTATTTATAGTTTTAGCACATGTGAAGATAGAAATGTAGAGGTTTACAAACACAACGTTTTTGTGTTTATTTGTTTGTCGTAACTATGTTTTGTATTTGCCTTTGAAAAAGACTCATTAAGAGTCGAAAAAGCTTAGGCTAGCTAGTTACTAGTTTCGTACTGTTCGTCGTCAGTTTATTGCATCTATATATATATATATATATATACACACACACACACACACGTTGCAAAGTATGATTATTTTCTTTTAAAGAATATCAGTTACATTTAAATTTAGTTTTTTCTTAAAACCTATTGTAACTTACATAGTATCTACTTGTTGTTTTAAGAAAACGAAATCGTTTAAACTGTTGTTGAGTCTAATTGTCTTTCGAATTGGGCCGAATTGTCCTGGGCCAAACTGACTATAATCCGGCATTAATGATACAACTTTCCCGTCCCCTCACCCTATTCTTTCTCGAAGCTTGAATTCACTTTTTTCTGGTACACAAGGTCTTTCAGAAAAAAAAAAGAATACTTTTTCCCCATCATCACTCTTTTGGTTTCATCCATATGCATCACAGTGCATCATATTTGCTGTACAAAAACACTATCAGAAGATATATCACATAGACATTCATGTCAGGAAATTAAACACTTAAATGGCTAGGTTGAATAGAATGGATAAATGTACATCATATCTGTGTTCGGCATGTGAAAACTACTGATTGTTTACAGAGATTGCCAAATAATTTTTTCATTTACAAAAGTGAAGTTTTAAGTCTAATTAAGCATTTTTACGGTGTGCATACATAACAAATGCATTTTGTTTATGACTAATAATCACTCATTGGTACAATGTAGGTGGCCAGAATTTATCCAACATCAATATTTATGCCATTATTGGCTATTTTCAAAAATTAATTATTGATTGACAACTTGTACTTATTTAAAAGAAACAAGATTTTACTAACATAATGTTTTAATTTTGTTCGAAAGGTCTTATATGTGCTACCCCACCAGCACACACTATATTTAAGAAGCGCATAGTATGAGGGACTGACATAGTGCCTTTAGTACAGACCCTGGGGCAAACAATCAGATTTAGAGTTTTTGAATGTCCAGGAGGTACAATTTTGCATCTCATTTGTTTTGTACTTTGTGCCTATAATGTTCAACAGGAAATCAGTAATATAGACATCCTCTATTGCATTCACATCCTTATCATGGATGCTCATCAGGTAAGCACATTATTGTAATACAGCTACCCAAAGATCAAAAGATCATTCATAATCATGATACAAAAGTGCTCGAAGGAATAAAGTATCATTATTTTACTGATTTCTATAAATGAACGAGGCCATGCTCCCTTAATATATATATAATGCATATAACAGTGTTGATCTTGTTTAGTCAAGAAAACTTACAGCATAAAATCATAACTAACTTTGAATATATTCTTTCAAAACTTGGAACAGAATGTTTTGGTCAGGAATATTCAATGTTTTTTCAAAAAACAGCTAAATAAAATGGCAGATTTTATTCATACTTTTCTATTTTGTTTTGTCTTGCTTAACATATTAAAGTATAATTGTTGTCTTCCAAACATGTCTGAAAATTTTTTAGTCATATAACAAAATCAAAACTCTTAATCATCAATTTAAGACTTGAGTTATAAGTGGGACTAGCTGCCAGTTTTACCTGCCTCTACCAATGGTCACATCTCTACAATTTGCTTAGCTTAAATAGACAAGAGAGGTAAGAAACCAAAAGAACACACAACCAATCAAGAGTGTTGCATGCCAATTTAGGAATGAATGCCTTGATCACGAACAACAGCTCGCTGTGGCCTACTTTCATTGATTTAACATTGATGATAAATTCTCATTGTACAAAAGCAGGAGAGTCTTATGAACTCCTGTTGCAGAACACCACTAATTTTAAATTTCTTCATCTTTTCCTTTGGCACAGGTAAAGATGACACAGTGATGGAGGTTGACAAGGAAAAGCCGAGGTATAATCCAAAGACGCTTAAAGATGAACATGGTCACTATCCTGTCTGGATGAACCAGAGGCGGATTAAGAAGCTGAAAAGCAAGAGAAAGCATAAAAATGCAACGTGGTGACCTAAACATGCCCATCATTACTGTACTTAACTCCAGTCTGTGTTTACATCTTGAATTTGACATGGAGAGTTTGTGAAGGCCAAGTAAATAGTTGGATTAATACAAGATGATCGTGGCATGGTACCTGGAATTTTGTATGTATTCCTCTCGTACATGAAAAAATAGTGTTTTCTTCTTAAAATTTCGGAAAAAACGTAAAGTTTATTCAGGGATCGCGCAAGGCTTCACCAATGTCACAAATTGTGATTTTTTTTTCTTATTGGAAGCAAATTATGCCATCTGGTGATTTTTTTAAAAATTGGCAACCATCTTAACAGTGCATTGTTATATCATAATCTGCTTATGTTGACATCTAGCATGACTACTGTATGCTTTAAGATACCTGCTTTTTTTTCTTCTTCAAATTTACTCTTGTTAGCAGAGATCATCCGGATGAGGCATTTTTTCATAGTCTATCTTTCTTTGGATTTTTGGCTACTTGCTAGTAATTAATATATTTACATAGACTGACATTTGTATGTGGATGGTAAGTAAAATTTGTCTTCTTTTCACTCAGAACTAAATCCTTCAGAACATTCACATTTTCTGTAGTAATCCGTTATCAGACCAGAACACCTGCATCTTTATTAATGATTGACCATTTCTTTAAATTTCTGATGCATACAAAACGGGGAAAAAAAACTCACTTGTCTATTCAATAGGCAGGGAGGAAACATAACTACAATTGACCATACTACTGCCAATTCATTTGTAAAAAATGTACCCAGATATATACTTTGCTGAAATATCAAAGAAAACTTTTCTTTTGAAGCACCTATTGTTATGAAACGTTTTAAGCAAATGGGAAAAAAGTCAGTCTCAATCATGCAATACAATTTTTTTATGTTGCCACCACTTTAAGAAATGGGCATTTGTTTGGTTCTTTAAAGCTGTCCTTTAGCAGTGAGTTCAATAATGCATGCACCCTTCATCAAAGAAAGCCAACTACAATCTTCAATAAAAAATAAAAACAAAGAACCTTTCTTCAAAGGAAGTTGTACCAAACTTACTTGGGATGTACTGAAAAGTAAATGTGCTTCATCAAAATTTACATGATTGTGCTATTTTCTAACTGAATTCAGACCTATATGACCTGTGACAAAATTATTGAATATTTTAAATGTGTGTGTGCATATTTTTGATGGATTTACTTGTATTGTGGATTCAGTGTATGTGACATGATTCACAGGTGAGTATGCGATGTTGATACTTTATTCATTGCTATACATTTGACATATATATATGTATAAACAGTATACACTTATATGTACCAATACCTGGTTCTCTGGATAAAGTAATATATTATATAAGCCTTCTCTGTTTTTTTTCAGGTATTTCTCATTTAATATGCATGGATTTAAGATAACTGCTGATGAAGCACATATTTTTGCACTCGCATTTATTACCTAGACACAGCCCTCTCCCAGCACATTTTTTGGGATACATGCATTATATTTTTCTGCTAACCTGGTTGCTTATAACACAGTTTGGTCTATAACACAGTTGGGTTCTGTGGCTCCCAACTACCATGTTATAGCAGAGTCACACTGTATAATTATAAACTATAATTTATTGTTCTGTTTTCCCAATTTTTACTGATATTTTTAGAAATATCATAATCATGACGATTCCTTGGTCCGTCTAGCTTACTTATAATTATATAAATGGGTAAAACATCAGCAGACTATTGATTATAATAATTCCCTTAACCTTGTACAAACTTGTCAGATTATATATATATTATATATACTTGGTGGTCATGAAGGACTTGCTGCTTGATAATTAAACTACTCTTCTAATGGTGATGTAATGTAAAGCATTTTGGCAATTTACTTTATTGCATCCAAGGTACCAGCTGAAGTAAAACATGGTACCAAGCCGAAGATATTGGATTGAACTTTGCAATATTTTCAGAAATATTATATTTTGTTGTTGAGGTTGTTTTTTTTTTGTACATGAAATAATCAGAATATAGTGGTAAATATGGACAATTACACATTTTTTCATATATTCACTAGAGAAAAAAAGCACAACTTGTCTCAATATGCTCATTTCTAAAAGTTCTTTTCAGAAAATAATAAAGAACATTAAATACTACATTGACATTTGTTATTATTGATTACTGAACCATAACGTCAACTTTTTGAAAATTAAGAGAGCTTTTGTGCTTCCATCAGGATCTCTATAGATAAAAGCACATCATCCATCCATACTATTCCAACATCCTAGGAACAGTTTGGAGTGGGTTTTGTAGCACCTACCCACTGAAAAGGGGGTTACTGGAATAACTTCATACAGACATATATATTAGTAGTACATTCTCAGTCAAGTTTTGCTTTTAGCTTGTGTTTATTACACACTATTTACTATTATTACCTGAATCACAAAATAATTAAACTTATCTAATGGATGCAATTTGACTAGTACTACATCCTCATAACAAAAGTGGGTCCCTGTTACACAGATTCTTGCTATACTGACCTGGGTTCAGTCTTGTGTGAGCATGTGTATGATTTGGATTTTTAAGGTAGCTTTAAAAAAGTTTTCAGTCATATCACTACGATGTCTGCAGTATGGCAGTTTATAGTGATGTCTAGCACTGGTGCATCATGCTGCAGACATGTAGCATAATGTTCCACCCAGTCACATTATCCTTCCTGACACTATGCCAATCAGTCCTAACATTAACTTCTTTATGCCATTTACCAAGCAGGGCACCTGTTAGTACCATTTATATGTCTTTTGTATGGCTCTGCCAGGGATTGAACCCACAACCTCCTGCATCCAAGGAGGATGCTCTAACACTAGGCCACAGGAGCAGTCTGGAAAGAAACTAGATAAATGTGTGCATTTCTGTTAGTACCACACTGTAACAACAAAAGGTCACCGAGCTACATTTCACAGGCTTATGTTAAGTGTTTGTTTAGGTCATACTGTTATACCTGAATTAGGAAACTTTGTGCTACAATGCATCTTGATTACACTACACCCTGGACCATGGCATGAATGTGTGTAAAGATTCATTTCAATCCTTTAAGTAGTTCTGAAGGAGGGGTGCAAGCAGACAGACGGCTGGGTTGAGGAAAATAAGAAAACTGAAAATTGCCTATCAAGGACACACAAAAAAGTAAAAAAACCTTTGTCTTGAATTTATGTCAGTGATGTTTAACACAATTTCCTCACATGGATTGATCTCTACTAAACATGTAAGCTATGTTTTAAAATAAGAAGTTCATAAATCTTTGTTTTTTAATGGATAGGGACTCATTACACAGCTGTGTCACCTTTACAGCATTTAAAAATACAGGCTCTGCTAAACCGTTACAGCTTATGGAATTTTCCAAATCTGTTTTTAAGGTTACCCTTGCTACCATATGTCAAAATATTTTCTCATTCCTAGGAAATAAAATTCATACCTGCTAGCCACCATGAATTATAAGCATAATCGATGCTATTAAAAGTGAGAGAAAAAAAAGTAATTTTGGAATAAAAAGTATAATCTATATATTACCTGCCAGAATTACAGCACATATGAAAAAAATACATTTATATGACTAACCTGGTTCTGCAGCTTGTCAAAAAAGATAAATTTTTGCAACTAACCTGGTTATGCAGCTGGTCAATATTCTTATCACAAAGGGCAAAATCTATATGGATTAGAACCAGAATACAAACACAAAATACTGAAAAATTATTTACCTTCAACACTCACTTCAACTAGTCTACATGTGTAACTTTCACTGAATGATCGTGAACTGGAATACTGCAATGATTATGGTCCGGTGCTGTATTACATTACTCGCATATTCTTTTAAAATTTGTAAAGCGATGTTGATCTGTCACTTTTTCTGATCTGAAATGCTTTGAAGCTTGAAAAGGTCCATCTGCTCTAATATTTTCCATCATATAACAACCGCAACTCGCACTGTAAGGCATTTCTCTTAACATCTGGTGCATTTTCTTTAAATATAGACTGGTTCTCTACCTAACTAGCTTTGCAATAAAACAAATTTGGTAGGCAAAGTGCAACCTGTCTATTTTCTAGGAAATAGAATCATATACAGTTGCTATAAATAGCAAATAAGGAAAAGTCTTCTTACACTATTCTTACTTTTGAAGAAATTCTCAAATTTATAAGAGTGGAATTAAAGAGATGAAAACAAAATGACAAAAACAACTTTTTCATGCTTTATAGTTTTTAATGAAGCAATAAAGTATTATTCATATGCAATTTCATGAAAAACATAATTTGCTGAAAAAGTTGTAACAATTACGCCAAAAGCGTAATGGTTGGCACATGTGTAAATTGCAAAACACTGTCTTTAAATATTTTGATTCTTTTTTACAATTCAAAAAGTACCATAAACTCCCAGAATCATCCTTCTGAACTTAAATAAAAAAACCATGCCAAAGTAATACAACACATACATTTGAAAAATAATTTCCACTTTCAAAGGAAAATACTCAATGGCTATAGTCCAAACACAATCCAGGTTTTTATTAATGAAGTGATATTGTAGCCTTTGGCAATCATACATGACATGAAATAAACCAAGTACACTAAGCAGAAGAACAGTGCTTTTTGTTGGCACCAATATTGCAAATGCTGAGTTTGCAATACATGTGTGGCAATATGAGAAAATATAAGAGTACATTGCATTTAGAGTACATTCTTTAATTAAAAGAATAATCTTGATGCTGGTCAAATCCATGCCAAACCAGCACCACTCAGATTCCATCAACCCTCTAAGAGAAACACATAATCTATAACCTCTTTTAACATGTTTGGAATTCTCCTGCAATTAGACTTTCATGAGACTTGCATCTCCTCAATCTTATAGCGCAGCCACCTTGGAAGGCCAGAGCAAACAGTAGTTCACCAAACAAATGGTGCGCGTTCTCGAAGCATACGCACATTAAACTGGTCCCATTCTTTTTTCTTGATCCATAGCTCATGTGTTGTGTCAAGACAGGCTAATATGGTTGCCCCCTTCCAGCTTGTAAGTTGTGGATCTGTCTCCTGGACAATAAATACACATTTTAAAAAAATGTTATAAACACATTTTTTCACTCAGTGGGTTGAATAAGTAAATATATAAATAAATAATAACAAAATCATTGGTATGTCCTAATTTTAAATTAAAAAACACTATATCCTGAGCCAAGTTGGAATTTACAGTTTTATTCCATCACCACTGATGGTTTTCATTCACGCAGATGACAGTGATAGAATATAAAGACATAAATTAACTTTTAAATGAAGGAGGTATATAGGTATATTACGTATTAATGTTTTTCAATACAATAAAATGTATGCTTTATTATTTCTATATGTAGAGGAATCAAAAGTAGCTAATATTGCATTTTCTGCCTGTCATATCAGCAACTGCAGCATGTCAACTTTAAAAGGTGCAGTTGCATAAAATCTTGGAATCTCAAACACCCCATACTTTGATTATGCATATTTTTTTCTTCAGTTTTATTTCTGTTGCTGAATAGCAGATAACATCTGTAACATTTTTCTGTTGGCTACTTAACTTTATCACCATAACTAATTAAGAACATAGACCATGTTTAAGGACTACATATTAATACTTGTCTTATAATATTATTTTGATCAGATTTTGCTAAAAACATATTAAATTATTTGACATTAAGCTGTAACATTTAAGAATATAACTTCCATAATAGCCATTTTGCTGTCCAAAAGCTAAAATCATCATGACCTAAATGACTTGAAGAGAAATACAAATTATTGCTGATACTACAAAACAAAAATCCTTTAATGTACAATATCCAAAAGCTGACAATGAGAAACGTGTGCCCTATTTTGTTTTTTTGTATTGTTGGGGGTACATCTGTGGGTCTTTTTTTGTATTTAAAGGCTGAATATGTATATTTATTTGAAAACATAAAAAGTGTATATTCTCCTACACTTTAAAACTGAATACTTTTTTTCTGAACTTTAGACCCTTAATGGGATGCAGTGGAAAGCAAAAATTTGAATCAATGTCAGTGACAATAAAACATATGCCACATTGATCCACTTTTGCGATAAGGATGTAGTACTCATCAAACTGCATATTTTACCTATATTAACATCAATTTAATATTTTTGTAATGTAATATAATCATATAAGTCATAAGTTGGGTTGAAAATTTAACTTAATTTAAAATTCTAATGTTGCACCCAGTTTCAAAAACATAATTGTTCATGATAACTGATCATAAACCTATTTTTGCAGAACATCTCAATTCAACAAACCCAGACCAATTGTAAACATTTTGCCAATTTTACATCTTGCAGGTCGTAACATTCATATCCAATTTCTAACTAATGTAACAGTGCTCTTATTCCAAGTATCAGATATTTTATTTTTGGAAAAAAGTATATTCTCTCCAATAGATAATATTTTGGTATGTTTGTCATTCTCCATAACTTAATCAAAGATATTCTGTTGTAAAATTTCCAGTTATATGGAAAAATACACAGGCATATATATCATTGGTCCCTACACTGGGTAAGAAATTTGTTTTTTATATATGCAAGGTATATCAGTGGTCCCTACACTATGTAAGAGATTTGTTTTTTATATATGCAAAAAATAGTGCTCATTACACTACATAAGAGATCTGTTTTTAATCAATGCAAGGCATACCATTGGTTACTACACTAGGTAAGAGAGATTTGTTTTTAATCAATGCAAGACATGTCACCAAATACTATAATAGTTCAGAGAGATTTGTTTTTCATCAAAGTTAAGACTAATCACTGGTTACTATACTAGCTAAAAGATTTGTTTTGTTTTTGTTTTTTTTTTATCAAAGTAAGGCATATCACTGATTACTACATTAGGTATATAGGCTGTCAACTTTTATTCCAGCCCTAATTACCTGACATAAACTTTCAACAGAACATTTTCCATGAAATGACTGTAGACAGGGCTTAAATAGTTGATGACATTATGTGGTGGTCAGCCTTTACCTTTGGTCTGGTGATCACATCCATGGTTTCCAACATAAGGCGGTACTGAGCTGGCATCCCAACCCACACACGGTATTGTAACCACTGCTGTGCCCCTTCAAAGTTCATACCTCCACCTACCACCACTATGCAGCTGTACATCTTCTTTTTCAACTCATCAGAAGCTAGTAAACAAGAAATGGAAACATATTATTCTGATATAAAAGATTCTAAAAGCTAAATAACAATTTTAACTCTAACATTGAGCATTTTACTATTCTAAATCTGGATAAGAAATCCCACATCAAAACCTACAACTATTCCTGACCATAATAATATTCTGTATTAACTCCACAAAATTTGTTTAAGGTGCATGGCTGAGAACTAAGAGTATTATGCAAAAGACAGTTTTATTCTTTTAGTTGGCTATCCAGACATTTTACCTTATGATCTAAAAATCAATAGGCTTCTTCCTTAGTTCGCACACAAGCCATCCACAATGTTTAGTCCAGATATGTGTTGTAGAATTAATTTTACTGTGCAAAAACCATTTTTTTTCTGTGAAAGTGACCCTTCACCTTTTTTCCATGAAATCAATAGACATCTTCCTTACCCCATGTGACATCATCCACAAAGTTTAGCAACTCAGGAAAACTCGAAGTTATTGCACAAAAATGAAATAGATGATGGATGGGTAGAACTATATAAACTAGCTCCACTATATGCAGTAGTGTATTAGGTGTTTAGGTCGGGGATTTTCTCCCACTCTAACATAATACACTAGCTCCACCATATGCAGTTGTGTCATAAGGTGCCAGGGTCCAGGAATTCACCCCAATATCTTCACCACTAGCACCTACCTAGATTTAATAAATTAATAAATGTTTTTTAAGTTAAGAAAATTTTAAAAACTCTAAACCTTTTCACTTGTAAAAGTAAAGAACACAATGCATAAGGTGACACATAAAAATATCAAAATATTTGTCAATGCTGTACAGAATGATTAGGCTTGTGTTAGAACATTTGTCGGTCATGTACACAATGACTGTCGATAAATCCTACCACATCTGTTAACACTATAAAAGAACTGTCTAGAATATGGCAGTAATCTGACCAGATTTGTTAATATCATGAATTGCCAAGTCTAGGAAGTCAGCCAGGCAAAAATCTTACCAGATATATCAATACAGCAAATAACTGCAAGGCAGCCAGCCCTGTCAGAAATCTTACCACATTTGTCAATAATGTAAAGATGTTTACAACTTTTTTTTTTCACAAACTGAGGACATACCTAAATTATGGAGAGGAATTTCATGCCAAAACACTGGAGAAATGGAAGAAAATCTTCAGTATTTGTGACACAAATTTATACATTTTTGACCTCATTCAGCACATAATAACAAGCCATACCCATTTCAAAGCCTTACAGAAGAATATCACCACCTTCTATCTGTATTGACTGTGTACTAGAAATCAAACCATTAACCTGAAGTTTTCTATTTATTCTTTAACATCAGCATAAAATATGACAATATAATTTAAGTGCACTATGTATTATAACAATCTTACTCATATGCATTGCATATTTGATTAAGAAAAAAATTATATTTTCAAAAATACTAAAAATAAAGCAAAGCTAAGGTATACTACTTTTTAAGACTTGTTGTCCTGTTAATTTGGTCAAATACAAGTTTTAAGTAAAATATGTTTTAAAACAAACGGTTTTAAATTTCAGTGCCAACCATCACTATATCTGCCATGAATTCACTTCAAATAAGTGGCAGAAAGTGATTCTGTAAGTATTGCTGCAACAATGGAAATATTTGCAATAATGTTTTCATTAATAACCAAGACTCTGGTATATTAAGAACTCTGATTTTCTTTATGGAAGTGAAACACCTAATGATCAGCTTAAAAATAACACACAAGATATCAAACAGGATTCCTGCTGATTTGATAGTAAATATAAGTTGCTTTTTTATATTAATCACTGGTTTAAAAGAATGATTTTCAAACAATAGATTATAATTAAGTATCATAAATTAAACTAATGAATAACAAATATTGATATGCAAGTTAATACTGATGCATATCTATCATTCTACACAAAGTATACTGTTGCCTAAGTCACATGTCTTGGATCACTGCAGAGCACCGATTGCTCCAAACAGAACAAAACAAAACCAAATGTCACTTTAAAGCCTAAAGCTGTGATATGCATTGCTATTACAAATAATGCTTAATCTATGCCAATTAAATTTCCGTGTTTCATTTTAATATCATTAATAATGAAGAAATAACATTTAATTTGAGACATGATCATATTTATCCCATCACTTGTGCTGTGTGCTGATTTTTAGCCTTAACATCAAGTATACATCTATAGCATAAATTGAGCCTCACCTCCATACAAAACACAATTATGGAACACATAATCTACTGACTATTAAAGAATAGGTATATTGTTGTTTTAATCTTTAAGTCCTATCAGTCCACTATAATAAAAAATGATAAAAGCATATCTATTCATTCATAATTCAAATCTTCTGAGTGCAATTTGATCCTATATCAAGCATGCTTCATCCACTGTAATTTGGCATAGTATTCTACTATAAAAATCATACTGTGTGAGGCATTATGAAAATGCTGTCTAGCTGATGCAGTTTCAAACATTTAAGAACTACTCTTTTAATAAAACTCAAGTTCACTGGCCTCAGAAAACATTTCCAGTATCTTTTGAGAAACACTACTGTCTCTTTCTTGTAAGACTGTCTCTTTTGTTGACACTCTTCAATATCTACCTTTTTTCCATTCTTGTTTTCTGAATGGGTTTTATTAACATTATCTGGGCCAATTCCATTTTCAATTTTTCCTTGGCTAATGTTGCTGGAGTGATTTCTAGTACAATAACACAGTCATACAAATGAGGAAAAACTTTTGAAATGGTGGCTTGAGTCCTTTCTTATGTAGGGTACAATTAATATCTTAAAGAACAGGTAAGAACTACTAGCAGTAAAATTTATTTGATTACAGTGATAAAGAATCATCATGACATCTTGCAAAGAATAAAATGGAATACACAAAAATAAAGAAATATAAGGGCATTTAAGAAAGAAACAAAATATTGAAATGAAACAGAAAATATAGGAAAATGAGGAATATAGGAGACACTGGAAACAATGTGATACTATAAAATATGAACTAGTTTGTCAAAAATCTTACCACACTAGTCAATACTGTACAGAATGGCCTGGTCTATGTTGTATTATTTACATGTAAGTTTACAAGGGTGTATTGAATGCTGTGACCATCCTAGGACCCATACGCCATGAGCCAAAGTCAGTGAGTGTATGGAGTTCAAACTGATCATAACATTCCCATTAAACTAATATGTAACAAAGTTACTACATCATGAACTCACTGTCTGCACTTGTTGTGAATCATTGACCATCCACTGTTGGATAAGATGATAACTGTTAGCAGCAAACTAGTTCTACCTCCCTGCACCAAAAGAAAATCCTGCCAAACAACTGAAACATTAAATCTAGCTTCCTTTGGGGAGGAGGACATTATCATGTATTACACTTTAACTTTTGAAGCGGAGGTTATCTGCCATTTTGTTTGTGTTTTTACATTTGTGTAATGCCAGTCATTATGTGACCTGCTTAACACCTTACTTCACATGACCTAATTATACATCTTGTTGGAGATTTACACCCAACACAAATAAGAAAGATTTTAACAGAACATTGAATTATATATCTTCATAACTGATCAATCATATTGCTATAACTTTGCTTATTAGGTAATAATTTATCTTACCAAACATGTTGATACTGTACAGAATGACATAGCATGTGTTATAAATCTTACCACTCATCAAAAACTGTACAAAACTGCCTTGTCCATATCATAAATCTTATGCTTGTAAATTCTATACAGAATGGCATGGTCTGTATCATAAATCTTAACAAATTTGCCAATACTGTATCAAATGGCCTGGTCTGTCATGAATCTTACCACACCTGTTAATACTGTACTGAATTGTCTGGTCTGTGTCATGAATCTTACCACACATGTCAATACTGTACTGAATTGTCTGGTCATTGTTATGTATCACCTTTGTCAATATTTTGCACAATGAACAAGTCTGTGCTTTAAATCTTACCACACTTGTCAATACTGTACAATATGGCCTGGTCTATTCCCATCAGCTGTGTCACTTCCTCTGCCTCCTGCTCCTGTTCTTCCTCCAGTTCTGTACGGCGTGGGATCTTGACATTGTCAGTTGTGGACAGGACATCTTGACCATCTGTGGAGTCCTCATCCATTTGTGCTGCCATCAGCTGAGAGTCTTCAAACATTGACAGACTTGTCTCATCTCGGGTTGAAATGTCTGCCAAGGATGTTTCCTTCTTCTTGGATGGCTTAGAGGACTGAATCAAAAAAAAAGATTTTTAAAAATTAGTTTTTGAAGAAAAAAAACAGCTGCTATCAACAAAAATTTATGCAGGGGGACGGGTAAAACTAGCAACAGCTGATTTTCTTTTCAATGTTTGGTCATATTTTAATGCCATGGTAATAAAAAATGTTCCTTTTTAACATTTTCAAGATTTGTTGGAAAGAATCCTCCTCAAACTAGAATGTTTATCTCCCTCTTTTAACTATTCCTAAGTTGTCACTAAGTTTGGTATGGTGAATATAAAAGCAACTTTGCTGTAAAATTGAGCTGGACCTTAGACTTTGAAATCCTTGCATTCATTTACATTTTTTCTTCATCAATTATAATGTATTCATTAGGTTTCATTACTCTAAATGACTTGTAAAAATAAAACTATTATGCAAATTTTTTTGATCCATAAAGATCAGTATCTTGATTTTTAAGTTTTGAAAATAACATCAGCAGCAATGTTTCAGTTAAATGAGAGATTAATTCAAGTATGTAATTAAGGTATTCATAGTGCAGAAATTGAATCCTCAAAAGTAACACAGGTCTGTAAGTTCTCATGAGTCCTTGTCACACAGGCCTTTAAGTTTCTCATAAGTCCTTGTCACACAGGCCTTTAAGTTTCTCATGAGTCTTTGTCACACAGGCCTTTAAGTTTCTCATGAGTCTTTGTCACACAGGCCTTTAAGTTTCTCATGAGTCCTTGTCACACAGGCCTTTAAGTTTCTCATGAGTCTTTGTCACACAGGCCTTTAAGTTTCTCATGAGTCTTTGTCACACAGGCCTTTAAGTTTCTCATGAATCTTTGTCACACAGGCCTTTAAGTTTCTCAGTGTCCTTGTCATGCACACATTCAAGTTTCTGACACATAATTCATAAGCCACTTGCCCAACACGTTACATATATTGTTTTGGTAAAATTATGAATTATTGAACTCAATCAACTATTATGCTTTCTAGTTGTCCCATTATTTTGACCTTAATTTATGACTTTAAAATCAAAATGTTACCTTGATTCTAACCTAAATTTTGTGAAATGCATTTGGTCTGATTCATCTATATGATACCAAATCTATGTTTAAAAACTCTCTAAAACTTTCTCTTGTCACCTTAGTTTTAAACTATAAAACTGTATAAAACTTCATATACCCAAATACATACCACTAATTAAATCTGACTTCATAAATGTGATGTTGGACACAATATATGAAAGGAGTTTGTTTAGTTTTCGTTAGTTTTACCAGCACTTTTAACACATTATTGGCTGTATCATGTTGAATGTGATTTTCCAAATGAGACACAGAAGCAGCCAACCTCAACAGGCCGACAAATATTAAACTCATGAATGTTAGATAGTCTGATGCACTACTGAGATACCACAACTTCTTAAACAACAGATGGATGTGTCATTTTGTCAGTTTTATAAATGGGTGACCTCAAGACAGGTCCTCATAGTTGGGTAAATAAATCATTTTGTACATATGCGCATTGACTTTTATTATATGTGGATGTCCACTTGGATTACACTTTTTTCTCACCAGGGGTTGGCATGTATGAACTGATGTATCAGGTCACTTGGGAGTTTTGTACTTTCAAGATATTTCCATACTTTCAATTTGAGTGGCTGCACTTGCAAAATTAAATTGGATGGGAAAATATTTTCATTTAAAGTTTTGGTTTAGTATTGCTAATACCTGTTGCTGGGACTGGGTTTGGCGGAGATAAAACTCATCATGTGGGTCCTCAGGGTCACCAGAGAAACGTTTCTGAACATGCACCAAGTGTGTGCCCTGAAGACCATATATATCTGGGAAGAAAACACTGAAGGCGGCAATGTGAAACTCATCTCCAAACTTGAGGGGATATTTCAGAATGTTCTGTTCAGGCTTTTTTATCTGGATAGTCTGTTCTATTACACCATAACTGTCCTGAAAATGTGGAAAATACAGGATGAAAAGGATTGAATTCTGCTAAATATACCTGGATATATTTACTAATAAATCGATCTGCTTGAAGAAAATATTCCAAAAACGATACAGAGCAGTGAACATGGACAAATCTTGTGAGTATGATTGCATGCTACCATACCTGCATGCACACACTCAAGCACACTGTGTAAACCAATATGATAGATGTATAATGATTATACCTACACTCCAACATTTGAATATAATCATTACTTCAGGGTGCCATGTATAAAGAACTGAAGAAAAATATAACAAATACATCATTATAACATAATTACATCCTACGTTTACTTAGATAATGGATATGCTTTTAACAACACAAAACACTGCCATTAAAAAATGATAACAGTTACATAGTGCACAAAGATCTAAAACATCATCAATGCATCAGTAAGGTATAACTTGTCAATGATCAGCTTCATATCCAAAACATTTAAATACAAATCTTGACTTGACATTATCATCATTAATTTTTGCTGACTTGTCTTTAATATAATTTTTGCTGACTTGTCTTTAATATCATTAATTTTTGTTGACATTATGATCATTAAATTTAGTTTATACTTGCACTATATGCACACAATAAAGTTTATCTGCAGTAGAAAATCCTTGCTAACTGTGCAGTGGAGTAATATATCATGGTCTATTATATCAGATGCTGCTATTGTGTGTGGTTTTTTTTCTTTCAGTCATATCACTATAATGTCTACAGAGTGGTAGCTTATAATGTCTAGCACTGGGACCAGATGCTGCAGACTAGGATCGTGAAGACTGTCTTCATTACACTATCCAAAACAGAAATGTCATTAACAACTTTTATAAATGCAAATACTTTTATAAATACAGTTTTGGTACGGTGGTGAGAGCTATTTAGATGTTACACAACTTGGGACAGAAAAACCTTTTCTAACATTCTAAGATAAACAGGAGGTTAGAAACAGGGTGATAATTTTCTAAAATCTTAAGGGTAATGTATTGGTCTCTTTAACAGAGGCTTATCAATGTCAGTTTTGAAAAATGATGGAAATTCATTGGATGAGAGAGAAATATTAATAGCATTCATTAGTGAAGGCAATACTGAATCTTGCTCTCAAGCAGCATTGATGTCTGAATCAATTAAGTTTATATGACTGGACTGTACCATTCTGTATCATAACTGTGCACTGAGAATGAGCTGATTCAAATTGTGTTGTCAAGTTGATCTCTAATGTTTTACACTTTGTCCAGAAAAAATCTGCAAACCAGTCAGGAAGGTTAAACAGACTGAAGATCATTGGAAGTGGTGTACATTTGTTCCTTAGCATAAGCTTGTTAGTAATATCAAAATGCTCCTTGCAGTTGGAACTCTCAGTGATCTTAGTACTGAAATAGGTTGATTTTGTTTCATGAGCTATATTTGTGATATTCTTCTTAGCAAACACATATAGCATTGTCTTTTATCACTTTGAAACTGCTCCCAACACTACTATATCATGAAGAAAACTTCTGAATAGATATTCTGCACTTGGTTATTGGGACATGTTTGTCAAGGAAAGAATGAAAGCACTTATCAAGTTGTTCTGACATAACAAAGTTGTCAGGTTTGCTTGGATTTCACACATTAGATGGGTTCTATTTATCATACTGAGATTTTTCTCAGCAGCAAACAAATATGGAGGGATGAGGACTGATAATTATAGATCAAATATAACACACAGGTGATCTGACGCAAGTTCATTAGATATCAATGAAATGCATAAAATATTATCATCAGGTTTATCAAGACTCCAGTCTAAAATGTCACCATGTGAATGGGTTGGCTAAATAACTGTTTGTGGCTAAAAACGCCAATGGAATCTAGGAGTTTTCATGTGTATTGGTTTCCAGGGCAGTCAAAGCAAAAGTTGAAATTTCCAAGAATAATTAAGCTGCCACCTATTAAGTTTCCATATTCCAGATGGTTAGGAAACTGTTCCAAAAAGAAAGATACAATATGCTTAGTTTTTCAACTAGGAAGAAGACCATAGAGGCTGAAAAAACTAAATGACCTTTGGTAATTTGGGAGGGTGGCTCAGAACAGTTGTAATAGATAAAATGCAATATCAGATAAAATGTCTAATCAAACAACCAGTTGTATAATCCATTACCTCCAACAGCAACATACAGTCAAAGCATTGCTGAGATCAGGCACTTACTCGAGATAAAACAATCATTCAAATCAAAATACTTTTCTATGAATATTCTAACATAAAACTGGTCTTAAAATATTTCATTCTTTAACTTGTAAGTTTAGAAGCATTCTGCAAAAGAAACCAACATGGCAAATGTAAATGGTGCAACTAATTTACAAGGAAACATATTCAACCCTAAATCACCTTAAAGTCTAACACATATTTACAAGGTAAAATGTCAAAATTCTAGACAGATAAATTGCTCACATAACCATTTCTATCCAGATACTCTTGAAATGATAGCTTGCAATATGGTAAGTTGATGAAGAACATGGTCTAAAACAGAAGTTCTACAACAACAGCACTGAAAAATTTGTGAACTGCTGTCATTCTTTTTGTCAGAAGCAGCTAGCTATAATCAATCCACAGCTACCACCTGTAACAATCTTACCTCGAAAACATACATTTTGAAATGTGCAGGAATTATTTCATATTTCCATTCCCTTATATTTATGAAAATTACTTTGTTAGGATTCCCTCACTGCTCATGAAACCAAACTGTTTACTCCCAAACTTGGCTAAAGCTGGAAACTAATTTTCTGTTACATAGCCCTAGCAGAGATTACATACTAGAGTTTAAACAATCCCCATGGCCATTTCCTACCTTTTGTATTGTCCATTTTTATGTACAAAATGAGTGAGGTCAATACCAGTGTAAGAGTTTCAGTTTTAAAAATTACTTATCACATCTGAATACAAGTTTTTGTGGGTTAGCATAAACTTCAAACTTTCTAATTTGGGAAGGTTAGAGTTGGTCATAAGGCAAGTCAGAAATGTTCTTCATATATGACAAATTCCATCAAACTGCATTAACATATCAAAATTTAAATAAATTAAATTGCTCACTTGTCAAAATTAAATTGGTCACATGTCTGTATGATTTTGTTGGTCAACAAATCACTTCTCAGAGAAAATTCTGAGATTTCTACCACATTTAAATGAACAGATAACTGACTTTCTGCCCAATCATTACCATCAGCCTTTGTCACTAATGGAACATTTAATAGTCATACTGAGTTTGAAGATAAAAAAATGGAACAAAACACCTGCATTTATTTTTTAAAATTAGTTTGAATCTTCAAAAACTTTACTTAAGACCCCTAATATGTCATTTAATTAGATTTTGATGACTCAATTAAAAGAGTTTGTGATGAAGTTTGGCAGTGATTGAGGGAATCCAAGAAATACCAAAGAAGTCAAAGAAAAGTTTATGATTTCCATCACCTTCTTCAGCAATACATAGTCTATGGCATTATCAAGGTCAGTCATTTACTTCCAAGTCTGCTTGTTTCATGATGTGATCAAGCTGTCAGTTGATAATTTCCTGTAGCAATTGATAGTCCAGTGTTATTGAGATAAATCATTTACTTAAGAGTCTCTTTGTTGCATGCTGTCCTGAACTGATTCCAACCTCCCATTCCCACCCTGCAGTCAAGTGTTTTACTAACCTGGTCCAGATGGCAACAGGTTTCCTTTATCTCCTGTAGTAAAAGACAGTCTACTGTATTACTGAGATCCAGATCCCGTGGTATGAAACCTGCCCTTCCCATCAGTGTGTGAAGACATCTAGATACATCACAGCCACCATATTCCATTGTAATTCTATAAGAAAAACAACACTGTAAGCTCTCATTATAAAGCAGAATCCATACTGGGCTGTATAATTGCGGATATGGGAATTAAAGTTGTTATCTAACCCTAAGAATGGAATTTCACTGTCTTGTTGCCAGCACCTATGTTATGATTTCTTATTAGTAAAGGTAAAAAATTTAGGAAAAGTCATCAGGATACCCATTAATCCTAAATATTAGCTGCCCAGATACCCAATTGAAATTATAATAAATGTGAACAAGAATTGTTTGATATTGAATTTTATATTTACATGAAATGAAATACTGCCAAGGATTTGCAGGACTGAATGATGAAGTAGGTCTGAATTTAGCACACAAGAAAGTGGCAAAGAACCAGTAGGTGTCCATGTCTTTCTCCATCACTTATTTCCCTCCCAAACCTGTTCTGCCAAATGAGTAGAACAAAAATCAAAACACGCTGTACATGAGATAATCAAGGAAGGCAGAAGGCTTAAGAGTATAGGGTCCTTTCATAAAGAAGAGCACTCAAAACTGGCAAACTGCATAATATGGGGATATGACCAATCA
This sequence comes from Potamilus streckersoni, assembly GCA_016746295.1. NCBI lineage: Eukaryota > Metazoa > Mollusca > Bivalvia > Unionida > Unionidae > Potamilus > Potamilus streckersoni. The sequence continues at coordinate 46,154 of JAEAOA010000751.1, forward strand.
AGTTGAATGTCAGGCTTTTAACCCTGAACTACAAGTGTTCAATACAAGGAAAAACAACTTACAGTACAATAGAAGAAGACATTTTGTACCTTTATACCTGCTTCAATATTTTCAAAGTTTTCTTTTGCTAGCCACCCAACATGTATTTTGGTCATGAACTTAAAATGTTTAAACTTAAACTATATATACAAACTGTTCCATTATATTTCCAATAAATGATATCACTGAGTAATTGCATCTTGAAAAAACATCATCCATTCACTACTTTTTGTTGCCGTTCTACCAGTGACACAAAACAACTCTACCAGCCTTGTTTCAAAAGAACAAAGATTGAGAACCTTAAATATAATACCAAGAACATTAATAAACAATTATAACAAATATTTCCTTGAATTAAACCAAGCTGATTCTGGTCAGATTTTATTTTCAAAACTATGAAAACACATCTGTTAGAACTACATTAAAACAAACAGCTGGGGTTTTGCTTTCATACTTCTTGCAATTACACTGGATACCTGACACATCTATTTCAACATTTATTTCTACAGAATACTTGCTATTCACTGATAATAATTAGAAGCCTAAATTGATAAAATGGGTACCATCCCCATGTCAGAAAACATACTACAATGTCATGACTTTACATATACAGAATGACAGAATACAACTAATGTAATGTGTCTGAATTCCTACCGATTTTTCATCTTATTGTGACAGATATATAATTCTAAATAAATGCTTATGCTGAAACCTGTCACTGAGAGTAGAAAATCCATGAATTCTGCTTTTCATACAATCTGTTAAAGTATAAAAGTTCTTACTTAATTACTGCCTCTTCCATGCATACTGTACTGAGTATGGGAATTAGCTAGTCTGTGGGTAAATTAAGAGAAGATGAATGCATAATTGAGACAGATATCTGCAATATTTACACATGTAAACAGCTTAGTTTGCTGTCTGTAAATATTTACACCCTTGGTAAATGTGTAAGCAATTATGCACATGTCCGTCATTAATGCAAACTCTACACATTGCAATAATATTAAAAATTTCCACATCATAGTCTTAGAAGACTATTCAAAATGACTTTTTCTGTTAATTTTATCTGTACAGAATGTATCTATGATTTGCCTATTAATTGGTATTGCTAGGACTAAATGCAGTTGATGGGATATATGAGAATTGGTTACTGCGCACATTACATGGCATCACACATCAGGATGATTTACTGATAATGTTGTTGAACTTACTGCATTTACCTTTAAACAACATGTCTGTTAACAAAACCTTTGATTAATAACATTTTATTCTAAAGAAACACTATTTCAAGTTTATAATCTTCTGTGGAGTTTCTAAGTTAATGAACATCTTACAAAGCATTCCTTGTGCTTGTTCATTTTCATTATCGATTTTTAAAAGATTTACATGATCTTAATGTAGTAGTATGAACATTATCATAACAATCATAGAGTATGGTTTCATGAACTGTCAATATATTCAACAAAGGCATGCTGAACAGTCATAATAAGACATACAGCAGATGAAACTAGTGCAAGCTGAGCAAAGTCTATGCAAACCAATGAGGTAATCCTATCTGATTGACTAAGCTTGTTCAAACTGAATTTTGCTCCACCCTGGTATATGAGCTCATGTTATTGTGTTGCTATAGACAGGTTCTAAAATAAGTGAGATGGTGGTAGTAAATGTATTAAGTGATTCCCAACTGCTCCCAAAAGAATGAATGACCAACAACAATTAGCAAACTTTTAGGAGCTATCTGGTGTGTGTGTGTACATACCCTAACTACTTATATAAAGATATAAAAACACTAAGGATTGTGTTTTTTGTGAGCAATTAGTAAATTTCAAATGAGAAAATTACCTTGATTTTTTCCTAGTAATGGATCATCCTAACCTGTATAAATGAAATCCTGGCCTAAATACCAACTGTGAAACTGACAATGAAAATTATGTGGCTATTTACTGACTCATCAAAATCTAGCTAATTACAACACCATACCTTGTATTTTTGAGGGATATTCCATCCTCCACACAACATATGCTTGTCTTCTGATCCCCAATATCCACAACACAAGCTGAACTGACACCAGTTCCAAATGAAGCACATACTGACTCCTGTAAGAAAAGATTAGTAGAATTACAGTGTGTCACATTCAAAATGTAGCTATGTATCATAGTAACTTGGTATTGGTAGTCTTGTGTGGTTGGAAGCAAAATGAAATGGATTTCCCATCTAAGTTTCAATATTATCAAGTGTAAGTCATTAGTTTGAGGTACTTAGATTTATGCTTTCTTGCTAGAATGCAATATTTGGCAAAATTATGATTCTCCAATAATACTTGTCATAAACATCTTGGTTTATATACATTGTTAGACAAACAGAAGCAACTCTTACAAGTTAACTCCTCTTTCTAACTGCTAGGTGGCTACCATTATACCTGGTTTAAAACCAGGTTTTATTTATTTGAGTAAAACCTGAGAGGAAGGTCGCATTGCAGGGAAGGGTGGGAGTTATCATTAGTAACATAACAATGTATGTATTATTAGAGGAACAAATTTAGGGAAAAAAATCTTTTTTCATCATTACCTGAGCACATTAGATTAAGAAAATAGGTATGAGGAGCAGGAAATGATGACCATCCTGCATCTATCTGTCACCCAGTAGAAGCATCACTTCAATACTAATGGATGAAATTCTCCTAATGTTATATTAGCTCACTGGAGACCCTAGTTTATACATAATACGAGGGAGATCACTGAGTTTCTGAACTTAATTATGATCTCACCCTTAAAGTTTTTCCAAGCAAATCAACCAAAAGTGGCACAGGTTGTGCTGTCATAAACACAGAGTGGTACTGTGGTACTTCTAGCATTGTCCCATTGCAATTTAGTTCCCTCCTCTAATAGGCCATGTCCCCCAGTAGACACAAGATGAACCGATACTGCTATAAATCTCAAAATCATCACATGATAGCTAACCATGGGTGTATTTAGATGCCAGATTTGAATTATGTATCCCTTCATACTTCAATAGAAATGAGAACTTTAAAGAACTGAGACAATGAGTAATCACTAGGAGTGAAATGATTCATCGATATACTAATGCTATGATACATTTGCTGAAACACGCATCAATACAAGAGACGAATGAGTCAATACAAAACAATACTTACCGTATGCATGTTATTTTAGTCTTCAACAGTCATGAAAAATTATTAGTTGCCTTGTTATTCTGTAGAATTATAATGCAACTGAAACAGCATTTTCAGTCACAGGCACTCATGTTTATTAGTAAAAACAAAAAAGATTATTTGAGAATACCCACTCTCCATCTACAAGTTAACACAAAATAACTTGATTCATAATCTGCACACCCCTGCCATTTGATGCTAATTATTTTAACCCTCAAGTATGTTCAGCATATACTATACATTCCAAATGCATTCCATACATTTAATGAAATACCTTCTCATCATTTAATAAACACTTTCACATAAAGAATCTACTTTGAATTGTATCTTGATTCGTTTGGTTGATTTAAAAAATATGCTACCATCGTGTTTCAAGTTGAAATATGTTACACTGAGTCATTTGTTGTTCTTGCTTGTTCTGCTCCAGGTTAAACAATAACCATCAATCAGAAATTAATGCAGCTTATTCTCTGCATGACAAACAGAAAGTATTGGCAGAGCAACAAAGAGACTTCACGGGAAATTGGATATGTCAAGTTTTTAAGTGGAGATTCTGTCAGGGTCTGTCATTGCGCAAATCACACAAAATCTGTATGAATTTGTGTGCTTGGAGAACAGTGAAAAGTGAAAAAGTCCCACAAATTTGTTGAAAATGTGTTTGGCAAAGTATACAATTTTTATTTAACCAATCTTGTTGAGAGATCTAATTTTTGGGTAGCAACTGTTTCACATCTGGGTTTTTCAAGCACAATATGAATGGCTGTGAGCTAAATTTGATTAGAACAACATACCCAGAAATAAAAATGAAGGCAAAGTTTAAACCATTCATGAAAAAGTTTTACATTTAAAATACGGGCTACAAGAAACCCAAAATGTCTGATTCATGGCATGGTTCATTATGATTTCATTAACAGCAAATACTTCCTGATGATAGTGATGACAATAATTTTTAAATTGAATAAGTATATCAGATTATCGGAGCTGGGAAAGCATTAATGGAGACCCCAGTGAGTGATTTTAAGTGCAAAATGGTGTTAAATACAAGTCAGATGTACATGCTGGATAGACCAAAAAATAGATGGTATGACCCTTTCAGTGATATTTCAAAATTAAATAGGTACAAAGGGCAGAAAACTCAGCCTACATAAAACACAGACAATTTAAAAGTATATGAAATTTTTATTTTTTTAATGAATCAAATTTGCCCTGTCAATCATATGCTACAAATAATGACCTTTGACAATTCTTTTCCACTCATTATTCCTTGATAAAGGGAAAGGTCTTCCTGGAGATAAAATCCTCCCATCATCTCCCTTAAATTGTATATGGGAAACAAATTTGGAATTTCTCTTTTTAATATAGAGATATTTAAAATGCAAATGACAGTGCTTATGGAATAAATGAAACTAGCATAGAATGAGCAATGGGGCAGATTTCAAACTGCTCAAGTTTATCACCCTGTGTAACTTAAAAGAAAATCACAGAATAGGACTGGGTGAAGACAACAGTTTAGTTTCTTCACTAACAAATACTTGCACCTGTAGCTGCAGCAGCTTTTTGCATCTACAGAAATAAAATGTATATTTTTTTGGTATTCAACTGCATTCCCAATGCCTGGATCTGTTCTAGATAAGATTTTATTTGCATGAGGAAATCACATTATTTCTTATATTCTGAAGATAACATTGTAAAGTCTTCAAATGTAATGGAGATACAATATTGGTAATATGATTTCAAATCATTTATGTTGTACAAAACAAATGGAGTTATATGAATCCACCATTACATGGCCTAAAATGTTGGTTAAAACTCACTGCAATTAAAAGTTAGTCTCTTTGAAAGTAGTGTCTATATCTTCTCATCAATGAGAATTGAATATATGATACCTATATGTCTGTCTATAATCTGCATACTGGAAATACAACCAAGAATGTCAACATACATAAAACAGCACCACATACCTTCCATAGATGGAAAGACCATCAAGTTCATATGTGTACCGATATGCATCATATTGCAGACTGTGTATCATGAATTGTATCAATAGTCAGAGCACAGGTGTATCATTTCACCCCTAGTCATCTCTCTAACATTTAATCTGGATAAGTATGAGATTGGCATTCAACATTCAAAAGCTTAGACATATTTACGGTATGTACTCACTCACAAGTCAAAATGCAAACAATAAAAATCATGATCTGCCATAGCATAATGCACCTGCAGAACAGGTCAATACTGTTTGTTCTAATGATTGACTGTCCTAACAAAATGCACAGACCTAGATCTGCTGGCACATTATGTGATGGCAGATCAGGGTCTGTGCAGCTTGTTGTTGGGTTTGACTTAGAAGCAAATACATAAAGTAGTGGAACAACAATCTATTAAAGTAATACTATTTTATTAACGAGAGCTCAGACTATGTGTGCAAGAAGCTATAAAGTTTGTTTCTCCATATACCTGATGTACAATTGCTGAACCAAATCCGAGTCTATCCAGCAGTAAACACATCAACTCCTTGACATGCTTGTGTTCATACACATCAGGTATCAGCAATATGGCTCTGTAGATCTGAAACATATTTGAAGAACATTAGCGCTCTGTGCCTTGGCCAAGTGCATTAAGAAACAAAAAATACACATGAATTGCAGGAGTACAGGCAGACTGATATTAAAAAGGATAGACAGTTCAAGGATTTTCTTGCATAACTGAATTATTCAGACCATAAATGATATCCTGATTCTACTGTAATTCTAACATTATATTCTCTGCCTTAACAAAATGAAAAGCTTTTACACCATCTGTTTCTTTACCTTTAAATCCTTGAGTGGTATGTCAAGGAATTGTTCTATTGCCTGTCCCCAAATGACCTCCAGATCAGCCAATACCGAACTCATTGACCCTCCTGGGCCATCATGCAGGTTCAGGTGTCCCCTCCTTATTGGCCAGTGCAGAATGTAGCCAGACCTCGGATGGCAATACAGGGCCTAAACCAGTGAAGGAAATTAATTTATATGAAAGATGAAGGTGCTATTTTAATAATAATAATAATAATAATAATAATAATAATAATAATAATAATAATAATAATAGATGATCAAGATGAAAGTGACCCATTTTTATATACCGTATTTAATGTTATTTTTCATACCCTTTAATTTTTTGTACACCATCAAGACATACAAAATAATAATTAATTAAAGCTATCATATTTTTTTGAACACAAAACATCACATTTTTTTGGTCAACCTATTATTTTTTTTTACATAAAATGATGTATCACTTAGATAGGCAAAAAGACCAATTTATTCTTTGCCGAGTATATCTGGTATAATCCCACATAAGAATATAAATATTTGTTTCTTCAATGAAACACAAACAAGTTTTGCGTAACTCAGGCATCTAATAATGAAAAAGAAATAAACAACCTCCAGTAAAGAAATACTCACCAATTATAAGTGTGTAGAAAGCCCTTTGCTCAGCTTACTCAGAAAGGGCAACTGTTTTGTTAACTGAAAATCTGTCTGCATTCATCATACTGCCCTTCTTTGTCTTTTGTATAATCCTTATATTTTCTTGCTGATAGAAAATATAAGGATTGATGTTTTTGTTTTGTTGTCTTTACAATTTATACAGCTATTTATTAACAGCTGGACAACATCATTAATGAGCACTCTTTATTAGGTCAGTCTGTGGCCATGAAATGCGTGCATTTGTAAATGATTTCATGTGGCCTACTGACAATTGATCCCATAATTACTAGTACAACAAAAATGATTTATTTATTCAGGTTTTAATTGCCAATAGAATATAATAGTGCCCTTATAGCTTTTATGTAAGAAATAACACAACTGACAGATAACTGATTCCTGAACAATATATATTCTCTCTTTCTCTCATAACAATAATCAGATTCTTGAGAGCAGAATGAGACAAATTTGTACATTTGTTTTGTACATACGGTTGTCAAGTGTTATTTGTTCCGTCAACGTTGTTCGGGCATGAACTCTTTATTTTTCATACAGGGTCATTACCACAAAATGATAAATTTTTATTTTACACATAATTTTTTGTACACCAAAATTAATAATTATTTTTTTTGTGCACGAAAAATAACATTAAATATGGTAAGCCTCTCATGAATAAGAAGACCGATAAGAAAGTCATCATATTCTGCACAAATGTATAGCATTTTTATCAGTTTGTTCCCTCACCAATGTCTTTTATCATATAAAACAATATTTCACTGCAGAAATGGTAAAGTAGAAGTGGGAGATCACTCTATGTTAAAAATTACTTGATGCTGCCTGCATGCATACCAACTGGAGACACAGCAGCAGCATCCATTCAAAACCACTAGTTTCTCATCAGGTGGTGCTACAAGTCTGTCCCTTATACTATGCAAATTACATACTCTTACATGTCTTTTCATGTCAGAGGTATATTTTTCTCCAATTAAGTGGATAAAGACATTTCCAGAAAGTAAGATTTCAAACTCAGATTGGCTCTTTGGGAAATATTATGATTAGAACTTGTAGACAATAATTCCATGTGTGTCCAAACCAATTCATCTTACTAACTGTATATCAATTGTTGATCAATTCATTTGAATAACTGTAACTTATATACCATAATATATCCATGTGTGTCCAGAACTTGTAGACAATATTTCCATGTGTGTCCAGATCAATTCATCCTAATAATTGTACATCAACTGTTGATCAATTCATCTTTAATAACTGTAACCTCAATTGTTCATCGATTCATCTTTAATTGTAACAACAATTATTGATCAATTCATCTTAGTAACTGTTACATCAATTGATAACCTAGAATTAACATGTTATACTGCTACTTATTAAAAATGGAAACAAAAATTATGACTTTGATGTAATGAGGACATAATCTGCATAAGGTTGTTATGCTATTTGAAAACTGGAAATTTTGCATATCATAGAAATTATGCACTGTACTGATGAGTTAGTTTCAACACCTTTTTTTACTGACCATGAATATAATCAGTACATTTGTGAAATGAAAGCTATTGCAGTGATATAATAATGCAAACTTTTCATGCTGTGAGATCCAAGACAGTATGAAACAAGCAGTATACAGAGGTAAGAATAACCATTATTCACCTAAATTTTAGGAATTATCTAGCGGGCAAATGGATAAGTGATTATTTTAATTTAGATTCTGTGTAAATCAAGAAATCCACATTTCTTCAAGCCCATCTTTAATAATGTTAAGTAAAAAGTGTTAACACCAAGGTTAATTTAAATTGAATTGTATATGGACATATGAATGGATTTATCAATTTCTGCCAAGATGTACCCAGACGAAATGGGAATGCATATACTACCATTAACTCTATTATTATACTTGTTTGGAACTGGGGTCACACTAAGGAAATATGGTGCCAAATACATTTCAGCTGACTGTGTGCTATATTGCATTGCAAAATATAGTGAATAGGTCTGGTCTGATTTTACAAATATGTCACATACAATTAGACACACCAAACACATAACAAAAACCCAAAGTAGCAAATGAATGAATTAACATTTGTGATTTAATGTCATGAAGATATGACAAACTTAAGTTTACATGTATAGACAAATCTGATGTCCACACAAATTTAAATAGTTATGTCAATAAAATATGAACTGGACCAAATGTAGTGTGGTCATACATTTCAGCTATACATATATATGCAACCATGCTGTTTGGTCTCAAAGATTGTCTATACCCCAAACAAGTCATGGCAGTTCAGTTGATAAGAGTTGTTAAGAGTCAGATTTCAATACCCACCCAGGCCCCTTGGTGTGCCCTTAGGAAAGGCAGTTAGCTTGCACCTTGCCAGCATGATATAGCTACTAAAGGATTAAAAGAGACATTACAAGCAATGGCATTCACTTTTGATAATATTTTTGACTCAGCCAAGATTTTAAAAAGTTTGCAATCAGATCTAAGCAGGAATGAAGCTAATAATTCATAAGTCACTCGTAAAAATATGCTTTCATTTTTCATAGTGACAAAAGCAATACAATGTCGAAACAATCCAAATACTGAGTCAATGTTATGCTCTCCTTAACAGTCTTATGATGAGGGTTCATTGTACTTACTTTAGAAAGCAATTTGTGGGGCTCTGGAAAAGTCCTTCAAACATTCTTGTTTAATGAATTCATCCATCAAAGAAACTTGTCATGTATTCTACATATAATTTGTGACATGAAAACCAAGCAAATCATTATCATTCCAGTTATCAAGACACTGATACTAAAAATTTACATGTGTAATTTGAATGCAAGTAAAAACATAAATGGATGTAGGGTCATGCCTTAAACCCAATCACTATGTGGCAAAAAGAGCAAATTAAATGACAACAGTAAAATCCCAAACCTCATCTCCTATGATATATGGTGCCTGGTTGTCTGTGCTGGTCCACTTCTTGCTGCAGATTACATCTGTTTTCACACATTTAACTGCACTGTTGAAGGCATGGTACTGAAATCATTAATATTTAATTGCAATAAAATTAGGTTGCATATACTTGGAATATAGACATATTTGGAACTGAAACAAAGTCTGAAAGAGACATATCTCCCTTTATGTTAGAGAACTCATTTATAGTAAATTATGTTTCTCAAGAAACATACCCAAATATAAGCTTCCCAACTGGTTAAATCCAAAACATCCAGAGAAATGAAAAGTTTAATCTTTCATTTACATATAGAACATATAAATAAAGTAAGGAAACTCTTACCCATCAAATCCCCATGACATCACCAAATGGGACTGGTAACAACCAGTTTAAGCTGAGTGAAACAGGGAGGTATGGGACAGTTTATTAGTCATGTGATTGGGGTAGGTATTCTCAGAGAAGCATAATTTATTAAAAAAATTTTAAAAAACTTTCTTTAAATAATTTTTCTGTTTGCCTTAACATGAAGCAAGTAAAAAGGAGCAAAAAATGTATGAGAATCCAACCACTAACATCAAACCTTCTATAGCTGAATTTCTGAATTCCCCTTAAGGATAGATCGCTCTTCCAATTTGAACACAGCACAACCAAAACGGCACAGAACCTATGACCATGACACTAAGATAAAGGGAAAAGAATGACTTTACATTACTAAGCATGATACAGTGGGCAAATCCAGTGAATGCACTAAACCTGACACCACGAGCAGATAGAGCAGACCTCAGATGGGTCTGGTGGTCATCAGCTAACACCTTCTGCTATATCTTGGATCAGAACATAGTGTTGAAAAGTGATACTCACCATGTCTACTCTGATCTCATAAGCATAAATTCTCATGAGACATATCTGAACCTGAAAAGAATTCATAATATACTATGCATATTACCCACATCAGCCATGATGCTAGGGTTTAAGCAGTTACATTCTTTCCTACCTTAATGGGGAGAAAAATGAAATTTCCGCATGCAGGTTCTTCTCTGTGTGTCTCAAATCAAATCTGATAGCATGGACCAAGTCTTGCATAGGTGTCCTTTGACACCCAAAATCCTATCTTTTTTAAACCACCACTATATATGTGCAAAGCATGTAGTCTGTATAAATAGTGAACAGTCCTGCTTAGTGCTTACAGCCTATGTAAACTATCACTGGGGCAGGCTATAAAACTGATTATCAATTAATAGGTAAAGCACTCAGAGATAAGCAACCACCATTTAACATTAATTAATGGTTGAAAATGACTAGGATGATGCCATGTCAAGCCAAATTGAACAATGATGTGAGAAAGCCCATTTGGATAATTTGTACACGTAAATTACACATAAACCTATTTGGATGAATTAGGTAGACATAGAGATATGTGCTTCAAGAGGAAAAGTTATTACATGCCACTGCCTAAAATAAGAATTTTAAAGCCATGATCATTAAATATTATTGGCAAGTTTGTGATCAGCAGCAATGCTTCTTTGAAGTCAGATTCTACTCCATATATAAAACACAACACACAATTATTTTGTTAGTATACAAGTGTGGTTCATTCTTTTTACAAAAAATGTTAAAATGTAGCTTTTATTTAGGAAAAGATGAGCCATTTGCAAAACAAGAATCAAGCAAAAATAAATTTCAGAAATGGGCCGAATTTAACTGAAGTGCAGCAGCAAGGAAAACCATTAGTTGCACATTCTGCAAACACCATATTGACATGTAATTCTGGAGTCTATGACAATCAACATAGCATGTCTGCCTATCCACCATAGCAATGCAAATGCAAAAAGACCATTTTTCTATGCTGAGAATAATGCAACAAGATTTATGGGGTGGTCTGAACAATATTACCAGCCAGTCTTAAATGAGCAACAAGATGAACACAAATGACATGCCCGGACCCACGACAACTGACAGCAAAATAGACTAGCTAATTAAGAAAAATATCCAATGAACTTTGAAGAAACTTTGGTATTTATTTTTACTTATTGTCTGTGGGGCTGTGATTATGTGTGGGCACATATCTGGTTATGCTATTAGACAATGTCATAGTAAGTCCACCAACTACTGTTAGTTTGTAAGTATATTAAATGCTGTCATTTTCCTTTTTCTTTCAAATTTTAATTTCCAACAACTAAGTCTCTTTAAACCACCGCCAACCTACACTGGGAATATGGCAGGTCTGAATGTGTTCAAAATCATGACGCAAAAGAACCTGAGAGTAATTGGCACTAACGTTTTCTCCCTAAAAAGCCAGTCACTGTTCACAAACTTGTCAAAAATATGGCTTAAACATCCTCATTCAAGGCAATAACATATTAATAAATTTTATTCTTGTTCATGCATCTATCATCTTTTTGATTTACCTATAATATTTTTACCTCTGAGACAGAAATGTCTGTAGCCATCTGATGCCTTGTTGCAGAAAAATCTGTTATTGAGATGGCTGTTGCTGTTTATCCCTCTGCATTCAAACATCTCTCCTTTGTAGCAGGTATTGTTTGAGGCAAATATGTGATAATTGGTAAATATGGCATAGAGTAATGAAGCAGAACTTAATATACATGGGATGAAGTAAAAAAGATCTATCTGTATACTGAAGGTCCTTAATCCTCATTGAACATGGTGTCCATTATATGGGTGGGTACATATGGTAGAGAATAGTGAAGCATACCAGTTTGGGTGCTATAGACTGTCTGTATTCCCCACTGGACATAGGTTTACTGGCCATAGTATCCTCTGCTAGTTTCAGGGCCAACTTCTGCTGCTGCTTCATTTCCCCATACTGGACAGACATAAAGACAGAACATTTTTGTTTTAAATGCTGCAGAGAAAACCAGTCTTAAACTATTCTTAAGATTTTTCTAAACAGATTTAATATTTTATTAAGATATTACTATGCATTTTTTCTTATATCTACTCAAAAACAAAACATTCATATGATTCATTATATATATATATATATATATATATATATATATATATATATATATATATATATATATATATATATATACACACACACACACACACATCAATCTGCATTCAAAATATTTGAAGTGAAGCAGCATAAATATGGAAAAATACCACACATAAGTGTGAAGGTGCACACACACATACATATATATGCTAAATGGAACAAGAGAGTATCTCCAATGTTGACAGAGTGGTGATACCACTTTAACATAATTAAGGCCATATGTATTTTTTCACATATACATTTCAATAGCTCATTATTAAATACACAATAAATGGTTTTCATTAATTTTTGATCTACTAGATTCATGCAAATATATTCATTGCTTAACATTATTAATGAGCTCATTTTCATGTTTTCAAATTCAACAATAGATGAATGGCAGAAAACTTCTTAGTGATTGTTACATAACAGGTATAAAATTTATTTATTGAGAGACTCATTTTAGTTGAAATACAGAAGAGTTTTTGGGTAATAAGAATTCATCTAGTTTAAGGGTATAGTTTCCCATTTTAAAGTTTAGTGTATAATGTACTACTTCATCTTTTGGGGCATTTCATTTCCTATGTTCAGTGTATAATGTACTACTTCAACTTTTAGGGCATTTCATCTCCAATGTTCAGTGTTTAATGTACTACTTCAACTTTTGAGGCATCATTACCAAGGTACAGTGTATAATGTACTTCTTCAACTTTTAGGTCATTTTGTTTCCAATGTTCAGTGTATAATTTTTTCTACTTCAACTTTTGGGGCATCATCTCCAATGTTCAGTGTATACTGTACTACTTCAACTTTTAGGATATGATCTCCAATGTTCAGTGTATACGGTACTACTTCAACTTTTGGGGCATATAGTTAACATCACAGTGTATTATGTAACACTTCTACTACTCTACACATACAATTTATGAAAATTTCAACAATTATATAAAATATTCTTATGAGTCCCTCTATAATATTTATATTATACATCTAATATACATTTTAATCATGAAATACAACCCAGCTGTTGATTGAAAACCAATATGTTGCTTTGCTTCTCACTTCTCTCCGATCTTTCCTTTCCATTTAACTCTTATTTTGACGGTTAATAAAGTCCTCTTAAACTAGTTTTATCTGACAATACATTATTCCTTGTTGTACAAACTCTGGCAACAAACTAGTGAGAAATGATACAAACCAACAAACTAGCATTCTGGACTATCTGATCTGGTTAAATCAAGATTTAGTGGATTGGGCAGTACATAGTACTTTTAAATAATTTTTTTACAGTAATAATAAAGAACCATTAAGGTAAATAATGCTATCTTTGTAAAGAACAATATCTGGTGCAAAGAATGCTAAATTGTGATGACAGGTCAAGTATTTTTATGAGAAAGACAAGATAAGGATAAATCTGAGCTAGGAATGAACTGACCATGCTCTCTGACCGAATCATCCATGATGACTTGTAATCTGAACTTGAGGTATTCTTCTTCTTGCGAGCAATACAGTGTGGGATGGTGATCGGAAATGTGTCTGAAGCTCGTCCTATTCGTAAGTTTAGTGATCCAGGGTGAATTATAACTACTGTGTTTACCTGGATTGGCTGTAAATAAATACATAAATCTTACCTAATCTGGATACTACTGTCACAGAAAGGTTTGGAAAGTTAATAAAGGTTATAGGTTGTTACAAGTCCATTAATAATTATGATTTATTATATACTTATGTTATATTTCATAGCATGTCTATAGTAAACCCCAAACTTTAATTTTATGCCCCATTTTTGGAACACAACTTTTATAAGTGTGAAGAGATGACCGAATCCATTAACTTCCATTATAACTATTGATCTAAGAAGAGATAATAAAATAAGAGTTTAACAATCTAAATAGGCCCTGATTGACCCTGATATTTATGTTCTAGGGGAAACCAAATACATGTATCAGGGTCATTGTCTTCATTATAAGACTACCTCAACAGTTATCCTTCAAATTTGTTATTCACAACCTTGTCAATTTCCCAAAATTATGTTTACATACATGTTATTAAGCTGTTATGCATGGTGACAAAACTGAACAGAAATCATTCACTATAGGAAACTTTGCCATGACATCATAGGGCATGATCTCATGGGGGGTTCCGTAGTCTGGTTGGCAGAAAGACCATAGACTTACTCTACAGTGAAATTTATTGCAGTATTCATTGATCTGGATAGGTTTTTATAGCAAGACATGCTATTAAAGCACTCCAAAGCCAATACACCAACCCATATTAAATAAAATTTTACACAATGGAACCACGCTAAGTTGTATAGGTTTGTTGTTGATAATGGGTAAAATAACATAAAACAATTTTCTCTTTAGCTGTTTATGCAAATAATCTTTAATCAGCAAAGGAAATGTAAAGTTCAGTGATAACAATAACATGCATCTGCTTCTCATTTTTCTACATCATGGGTTTATGATGATGATGACGACGAGAAACATAGAATTGTCCATATTATTACATACTAAGGAAACGAGGTAAGCCAAGTTTCCATTTGATGAAAATTTATGTGTGACATATCATTGATATGGCATTCATACTGTACAAATATTTTATTTATACCACATGCTGATATACATATTTGCCCTTTGAATGGAAAGCAGAATGGACTGTAATGAAATAGTTTTTCATGTTAAATTCATTTAGAAAACATGGATAATTGATACTAATGATTAATGAGTGGAAATGCATCTTTAATTTATAGGCTTAGAATTAACAGTATGCAGTTCCAATGGTTATATATGCATATTATTGCACATGGATCATAATTTGATATGTCAATTGTATACCAATGGTGTATCAAGCTGCTTGAAACCTAAACTTTAATTATAATTATATACCCAACATCAAAACACTACTACCAGGTATACAATTAGCACTGCCTATTCAATGGCCTAAGCTGATATATAGATCATCTTCCTTCCTTGCCTTGTTGGTTCTGCCAACGCTTAGTTGTCAAGTCATACAAGGAATCTCCGAAGTTCCATATACAGGACTTAGTCTTACAACGTAAGCCTCTTCACCTGATATTTTTCTTCAGGTAGGACTATATAGGACTATGACTTCGATTCAGAGTTATTTTATTTGATTCGCTTGTTCAGCGTGTGCGAACATTATAAACGTAATTGTGTTTGTTTTTTTTTTTTTAATAAAAACAAACAACAAAACAAAAAAAAAACAAAAATAAAAAGCTGTAACTGAAATCGTTTTTCTGTATGTGTACATTGTCTACTAGCAATTGATTCTGGGAGGAAGCTAATGATAACATCGTCCCCAATAACTGTTCATTGGGGAGGATATTATCGTTAATTTCTGCTTAATCGAGTGTCGGCGAGAAAATTTTCACAATTCGACATGTGCTGAATGTTGTGGGGTGAGTGGAATTGTGGATCTATAACCTATACTCCTCAGTACCTCCGTCACAGATTCTGAAGTAGATTGTGTATAGAGTCTCTTAGACGGTGTTGGTGGCATTTCTTTTGCTAAAAGCAATGACTAATCTATCCGATACAACTACACTTTATCAAGTTTGTGAACCATCTCGTCCGCATGCCGTGTGTTTTACAGTTCCAAATTAAGAGACATTGTTTAAAATGCAAATAAATACGGGTTACTTATTCTACAACAGCGGACACGTATAGCAGCTAGCTACAACTATCCGGTACTGAAAATTTGATTTTATTCACGATAATATTATAATTATTGTTTATTATGCGATTAACATTTATGTAAAGATAATGTTTGGAAATTTACAAAGCCCCTTCCATTTAAACAGTTAAGGTCTACATGGGCGCTTTAGCCCCTATATGTTGGCATTTACACTGTGTTGTTTAAACCTGTTTGTAACTTGTACAAATAAGTTTTCTTCATTCATGTACATAATTCACAACAGTGCAACTATGCCTGCATATGGACCAACCACTTGAAGATGAAGAAGATGAATATTGTCTTTACTTAAAACACTATAATTGTCACAACTTTATATATACTGAGATTCACATAATCATATGCTTGCAATTAAATATATATACTTTTGTTATTTGTACAAGTATGTATAATTTATGTATGCTATGGGCTTAGCATAATATTTTGCTTCATGTCACCAATATGTTTTTGTTCATTTCTTTTCCTTTCTGTTCGAGAATAAATAAGTTCAGCAACAATAAATGCAAGAAAATAATACTGATGATTTTGTTATTAAAAAAATCAGAAAATTTAAACCATTTAAAATTAAGAAATTATAAAGTAGTTGCAGAAAAATATGGTTTAAAATTACTTTTCAAGTTAGAGTTCATTGAGAATAAAAAACAAAAATTATCGTCTTAATTTAAATTCCCACATTTTAAATTAACTAGTGGTTGATAATTCACATTTGTTACTCACCTAATGAAATTAAGATTTTCTCAAATCAATTTCCATGAACCTGACTTTTTTGAAGATCCATTATTTTTTCACAATTTTTCATGACTTACAAACTGTGAGCTTTGAACACTAGTGAAGTTGTTAATATATCTAGTTTAAATTGCAGAATTATAGGAATCTGTACCATAAATAAAAAATTTTGTTCAAAATTGATATTCAAAATTTAAACAAATAACATTTATTATCAAGAAACCCGTTTGGTAATAGGATATACTGGTACCTGCACAAGAGCTTGTGGGTAACATGTTCATATCAATAACAAAAATGTTTTGTTTTGTAGGGTTTGTATATTTACTGTTTACAAAAGGCATATTAGCATCCTTTACAACATGTGTTCTAACCACTAGTATCTGAAAGCTATAACAGAGCCTATTAGTTTAAAAATTTTCAAATGATCAAAAGACATTACTATAAATGGATGGCTTAGAAGAATATATTCATAATCTATGTCCTGAGTTGTGCTGATCCATTAATCCCTACTTTATACAGATTAAAGTGAAATGCAAAGAATAATTGCATGCAAAACAGCATAGACATTTTCTTCATTGGTATCTGAATGTTATATAAAGACCAATTACTTTCAAAATGTGCAAATGTTTTGTCAGACATTGAACATCTGTTAACACATTATAAAACTTACCATACCATGACTTCTACCATTAGTGTTGCATCAAAGTCAGTGGATGGAAGTCAATCACTGTCTTCAAGACTTAGCTGATTACAAAGTACTTATACAATAACAAATTCAACAAGATGAGAAGATTACTTCGAAATTGGATGTTATGTTAGATGTGTGCAATTTGTGGTCAACAACAACAATGTACAATGTAGCCACATTTGAGGTTCCCAATTTTAGCACCTTCTGAGGTGAACCACAGTAACAATCTTACATGGTACCCCAATGTTAAATTCCCATATGACCCATATCATCTCCAATATTTTAAACCTATATAACATTTAAGATATCATTTTCTGCATGAACCTACAGTGTCATACTTTTTGGTAAACTCTAACAATATAATAATGTAGCCCCATCTCATGTCAAACATTCCTACATAACAATGTATCCTCAATTTAAAACCTATGAACAACATTAATATATTTCCAGTATGTACCTATAACAAACCCCACATATTAAAACCTATGAACATTCTTAACATATATGTTTCCATATGGGGTCACAAAGGACCAAAATATCAGCTACGGGTTTATATTTATTCTCATTAGGGCCATATCACTTGAAATTACTCAAGGCAACCTAAGCATTTTGTCTTTCCTTTCTCTTTTGTCAAAATAATGATAGACAATCATATCTATCTCAATATATGAAAATCAGTATATTGTGAATCCGAATTGTCTGCCTGTTTAAATTGGACAGAACAGGTCATGTAAGCCAGAAGGTATGTTTCATATACAGTACTACCTTAATGTACAATTTTCATGAGTAATTTCTGGTGATTGATTTTTTTATACTTGATAGTGTCAAAAGAACTACATGAGTCTTGTCTTATTTTGAATTAGGAGTCATAGAACTCTGGTGGAGGTGTAACCAGTATAATGCCATTGATGGTGAAATTGTTTTAGTCACAGTCAGAGATAAAAGCTTCAATGGGTCTGCAGTGAATAATGGGGTTCTTGTGAGATCCTTCAGTAGTCAAGGAGGGATGGGTCATGCATGAGAGCTCTTTAACCAACTGACAGGAGCCATGGAACAGAATACTTTGTGATTGTCAACTGGTCACCACGAGTGACATGTTTCAATGTTAAATCGGTATTCAATATCACTATACAATAAAAATCAACTATATCTATGTCAACCTGTGGATGAAACAATGACACTTTAGTACAAATTCTATACTTTGATAAACCTTGGTGACAGAATCATACCTTATTCATAGTTGTGTAAATCCTTTACTTTGATATCCTAGATGATTGATAAACATTATTCATGTTTGTGTTTAAATTTTATGCATTTATCATCCATGTTTATAGATCCACACAATAATAAATTTTTATTTATAAGTTCCATACCTTAATTTTTGTCTGATTACAAATTTAAATGACATGTTCCAATTATTTCCAGTTAGGAATGACATCATTACCTTTATCAGCACGTATACATCATTCTGTAAAATCCATTGTTGGACTTAATGTGTATATGTATGGTATCATCACTTATTTACATGGTAAATAAACATCTCATTCATAAAATTGTTTTCAATGATATTTTAAAATATTCAGAACTGTTCAAATATTGATTCATATAACTACATTTTTTAAATAAAAAAACCACTTATGAACAAAGAGTTTTAGTGGTTGGGGGGAATATACAGCAGAACCAATTTTCAGTGACAAAATGAATGCAACTTGTGAAAATTTAATATTAAAATAACAAGATAAACAAATTGGATTTATTTAAAGTGTTGTTTGGTATGTATTATTCCAGGTTTTTTTTGCTGTAAAGACCATGGGAAAGTCAAGCTTTTGATGTTCAGATTGGACAAAGACCGAATTGACTAGGTCTTAATGTTCCATTGTAATATGATGCATTTCCACATGAATACAATGCAAAACAGCCCTAGTATAGAATGCCATCTGGCTAAACATAATGTAAGCATAAGAAATAAAACTGCCTTACTACAGATATAAAGCACAAATAGATTAGAAGAAATGTTCATATACAGTGTTGCAAGTTTTTTATTTCCTTTTTACCTTTATAGGACAACATAATTACAAATGCAAGAAATACATATTCAAACATCACTGGTACTTGTTTCATGTCTAAGACAAATACTGTCTATTGTATAGTTCTGTCCACTGATATTTTTTGTAAATGAGATCAAGCCCACATGGTTTAATGCTTAACTCTCATTTGTGTACCATTACTTTGTATCTGTGTCATCCAAGTCAAATAAATCTCCATCTAGAAATTCTAAATTTGATACTAATAGCTTTTGTTTACACAGTAAACCTTTCCTGTTTATTTTTTGTAATGCAGAAGGCATTAAATTAAGGTGTTTGGTTCATTTATCTTCCATCATTGGTTTGTCTGTAAATCCATCCAATTTTATTAAATCTTTATAATTATGTGTTTGGTGTAGATGCACAGTAAGGCTTTACTGTTTTCTTCCGACTAATTTTTGAGGAAATGTCTTGAAAGTTTTTTAAATATCTAGCATTTTGGGAATTCTGTTTTTCATTGTGCTTCTCATCATCCAATATTTGGAGGATTGTATTGAAACTTTGAAATCTATATATGTACTTCCTGATGAGTCACTAAAAGGCTTTACCTTTTTCCTGGTTAATTTCTGGTAATTTGTTTAGAAAATTGTTAAAGAAATGGACATTTGGAGAAGCAAGTTTGTCACCACTTCTCACAAATTGCTTGAAATTTTTTTAAAAAAACTGTTGGCTAGTTATATGGTATGTGCAGATATCCAATGAAGTTTTACTTTTTTCCTCTGGCCCTTTCTGAGGACAATATTTTGAAAAGAAAGGATCTGAGGACCTGCTGCTTAGAGCATTTTACAGACACTTTGATCTGTGGTTGATACAAATGTACAATTCTCTTATTCCACTTGCACTTTGTAAGGGAAATTTACTTAAAGATTGTCCAAAGGGTAATGTTAAGAATATTAAGTTTTTCATAATTGTTTGAAGAATTTTCTCATCCTTGAAGAGCAGGGCATTCCTTCCCTTATAAGAAAGATGTCCATTTGTCTGTCTGTCCAATCCATGATAAAGTCTGTCAATGCTTCTACTCCTGATTACTTAAAGGATTTGAATACGACTTTGTGGTTGTGCTGAGGTATTACAAGCCTTTTTTCTGTTGCCTTTTTGGGGGAAATGTCATCAATAATTACTGATAAAAGGGTTAGTTTGAAAATTCTGTTTATCATTGCTTCTCCTCCCATATGACTTGGAAGATGTTAATGAAACCTTGCAAGCTTTATGCTATATGTGTGGATGGTGCAAACATGCCATAGGGTTTGACTCTTTTCTCCATTTCATTTTCAGGAAATCTCCTGAGACATTTTCAAAAGGGATATATCTGAAAAATTGAGTTTGTTTACACTCCTTCTTTCATATAGAATTATTTAATTGAAACTTTACTTGCAAGATTTGTAGTTCAAGGAGATGCACAGTAAGTTTTCACTTTTGCTTCTGGTCTAATTTGGGGAGGGTATCTTTTGAAACATTACTTCCACAAGGGGATGTTTTTTCAATTCCTTGCATGATTGCTTTGCTACTATATTGATTCAAGAATTGGTTTAAATTTGGTAAGCTCATTATGTGGTAATTACAGATGTATAATAAGGATGTCTTTTAATTTTCCTCGGTTCTATTTTGTACGAACAGTTATTCTAACATTGTCAAGGAAAGACGTATCTAGAAAATTTAGATCATCATCACTTTTCCTATTACAATGCTTTGAAAATTTTACTGAAACTTTTCTGCAGTGTAAAGATGTAGTTTATGTTGATTGATACATGATTTACTTTTTTCCTCTAGCTCATTTTAAGGGAAGCTGAAAAATGGAAAAAAAGAAAGTTTCAAGAAATCAATTAGTTTATTTAATATTTATGCAATCCCATGCACTGTTACAGTTGGAAATTAACAGATATGCAAGAAATATCTTTCATTACTGCTAAAGTCTTAAGAGGGGATATGTACATTGTCTGACATATGTGACTGCATGTGTCTAAATTGATCTTTGAGATAAAGGCATAAAACTTGGTACACACACAATCAGATGAGATGTGGAAGGTATGTTGTATGTTTTAATAAGAGCTATAATTTCAAGGTAAAGGTCAAAGGTTAGCATTACTCATTTTACTTGTTGGCTTAATAAGTATGCAACAGCTCAAGATAGAAAGACAACACATGGTACTCTCATGTAACATGTATATTGTATACTACATTCAAGACAGAAAGATAACAGAAGGCACTCTCATGTAACATGAATATTGTATACCACATTCAAGATAGAAAAATAACACACAGCACTCTCATGTAACATGCATATTGTATACCACATTCAAGATAGAAAAAAAAACACAAGGCACTCTCATGTAACATGCATATTGTATACCACATTCAAGATAGAAAGATAACACACGTCACTCTCATGTAACATGTATATTGTATACCACATTCAAGATAGAAAGATAACACATGGCACTCTCATGTTGTTGTTGTTTTTGTGCTTAACACCAATTTTTCAGCACACGACAGGCTATACATGGCGGCTAGCATTAATGGTGGAGGAAGAAACCGGGTTATCCCTGGAAAGAACCACCGACCCACGATAAGTACTGGCAAGCTTTTTCACATTTCCACATTCATCGAATCTTAGACTCGAACCCATGCAGAGATGAGATGGCAGTGGTCTGTAACGGAGAGAGCGCTTTAGACCACTTGGCCACTCGGAGCCCCCTGGCACTCTTATGTAACATGCATATTGTATACCACATTCAAGATAGAAAGATAACACATGGCACTCTCATGTAACACACATACTGTATACCACATTCAAAATAGAAAGTTAATCCACAGCACTCTAATGTAACACGCATATTGTATACCACATTCAAGTACATAATTTGAAGGTTGTCACATTGCAAATAAACAAATGATGCAAGTCTTGGATGCAATCCAGAACATAATGCCATTAGTGAAAATGTCAACCATAATGAAACAGTTGGTAAAGTGAAGGAAAATCTGCGTTCATGGGCAACTCTTCCCTTTATAAATATGCTATTACTGAAAATGTAAACCATAATGAAACAATTTGTAAAGTGCAGGAAAAACTGCTTTCAAAGCAATTCATTAATAATTCAAATAGCCAACACTCAATTTTAATCATGACAAGTATGAACTCTTTCCATCTTCTTAGAATGATAAAAAAATACATAATAATGTATATTAATGTCAAGTACTGAACTGACTGGCATGCATGATCTTTTGAACCTTCATACAGTGTTAGTCAGCTCATGTGAATCATGTGGAACTATCAAGATTATGTGTCCTTCAAACACTCTCCTGATCTTCTGATTATTCTATAATAATTCACCAGCTCTATCTCTGGCAAGAATTCATCTCTTCCTCCTCTGCCGTTAGCTTATGACACATCTGAATATCCATCACACTTATCACTTGTTCTTTTTCTTCACAACTTCCTACAAAAAAAAATTAAATAATGTAATGTGAAATATTTTATCTGCATTATTTTTTTTACAAAAATTTAAAAAGCATGACACAACAGTTTAAAAGGAAAACAAAAGTACATGCTTAATAATTCAATATGTACATATCTTCAAAAAGACTGAAAGTAATAATGCAAAATGGCTGACAAAAGATATTGTTCTATTTCACAGTGGAACATTAATTTGAAAATTGTAAAAGCCAGGCAAGAATGAAAAGAAAACTGTAATAGTGACACTTTACTTGCCAAGTCAAAAATGTGCAAATTGAGATTACTCAAAAATTTAAATTTATATCAGGCTGTTGATATTATAGTTCAAACAAATTGTCATTGGGGATGGGGTGAAATCTACAAAAAGTGCCTCATCTGCATTAGCATTCTTATTTAAAATGGCCATAAATGCTGAGGCAAACATATGGGAGGTAACCCAGCAATCCAACCAAGTGTGGATTCTTTTTCTTTGTAGACACATGTTTTATTTGCAAATAAATACAGACAAAAACATTCCACACCTTTAGCTATGCAAATACTCTTCTAGGATGCACAATTTTAATTTTTTTTTACTTGTAACATTTGAATGTATGAGATGAAAAAAAACCCCCATCCAACTTCATCTTCAATGTTATACAAAACTCTGGCAGGAAAAATTTTTTAACATGCCCCAAGTAATTTGCATACAAAAAAGCCACTTACAGTTTGTATCTCAGGGGGAAATTCAGAGATATTTTCCTTCACACAGTGTACACAAAACCTCCTGGTATAGAAGATGCTACATTCCTGCAAATATATATAAAATTGTATCAGGATGTTAAGAAAGTAATTATTCATTAATTTACTGATGAAATAAAAGTAAATTGATCTCTCAGTAGAAGCCTATTTCATACAAGTCTATTAAACAATGACTTTGATTACATTATAATTCTAATTTTCCTATTAAGTGTAGTATATCTCCATACTTAGAAGAGTTTGTAATGCATATTTAGAGGGTGAAACCTATATCATCACTACATCACAAGAACCTTAAGTTTTCATTCAATGATGGCAAATATGCTTCATTTTGTTCACTTTTCAACAAACAGCACCATGCAATATATTGCCATATTAAATATTTTATAATTTGCTATCATTTTCAAGTATACACAAAAAATGTGTTTTTTTAAAGGATCCATATGTTTACATCCAAAACTGATGAAATCAGCATTACTACCTACATGTTCAACCCTGATGCTAAATAAGAGATTTAATGAAATTTTTTTTCAAACATAGGGTTCCATTTAAATCTTGTTTCTGCTTGTAGATAGCAATCTACATGAACAATTTCTACTGTGCAGAAATCGGACAGTGAAATAAATATGATGCTCAAACTAGTCATTTGAAATTTGGAAAAGCTGCTTTAAAGGTCATTAAAATATGTATTCTTGTAAAAACGGTAAGAGACTGGAGGTCAGTGAATGGAGAGAGAGACAGATCATGGTAAAAAAAATGCAATTTAATGGTGCATACAAATAAAGGTGCTGTCAAGTGTCTCTGTTTTTAACATGAAACCTAGAGGACCAGGAGACTGGACATGAAAATTATTATCACATTTTATTTATTATTTTGCTTCTGCAAATAATCATGTGTTATTGTTCTTGGCACCCTGTACAAACAATGCTGTTCAAGAAAATGTCTCAATTTGCATGTGTTAATGTTGGGGTTGGTATAACATAAAAAGTGTAAATACATATTTTGCACGCAAAGATATTGGCCTCTGATATAAAACTAACCTTAGAGACATTTAAAAGATGCATTGTATCTCTCTCTCTCTCTTGTTCTTGTGTGCGTGTGTGGGTGTGAAAACAGTACAATAAAAGGCAGATAAATGGAAATTACAAGGCACGATCACACTTCAGATCATAAAAGAACTATAGTTATAATAATTGTGGCATCGTAAAAATTAATGTACAATTAAATATACCATATTGCACAAAAGACAATACTTTGAAAAAATTCTGATTTCAGCCTCTGCACTGATTTCATGAAAACATTTTGATTTACAGTATATTAAATTTGTTTTAAAAACTAGTCTGTAAGAAGTATGATGACCTGATTGTTCTACAATGGATACCTGATACCAAACATAGAGCAAGTTTACCAAATGAAAACAGGAAAACCAAGGACTCGGCTAGATTATTTTACACATGCCAAAACTGAAAATGGGCGTTTCCATGAAGATTTTATTATGTCCCAGAGAACTTTTTTTAAAAATAGTTTAAAAAATCATGGGACTGAAAAACAAATGTTTCACTGCAAATAAAACAGCAATTAAGTAATAACATCATTTAAGTATATATTATAAAAAATATGCATTTTGCAATACATGTGAAAAACATAAAGGAATGAAAGTTTTATCCGCCATACACATTAAGGTACAATAACATGGACAGAGATTGGGGGGAAGTAATCATCCAATCAAAATCTACCAATAAGCAGCTCTTCTATTAATAAAATGGCACATATAGGCTTTATACATGGTCTTATGCTATTGCATATATTTGTCATGTATTGGGTTGATCTCTCTTCCACAACTGTAAAAATTTAGAAATAAAGACAGCTCAACAAAGAAGCTAAAAATAACATTAGCTTATGAGTTTCTAACCTAAAATTTTCCAATCAAACTTCACCTGTGACAAACAGACTGATTTTCCACATATAGTGCAGTGTGATCCAAGGGGAATAATCCCTCCTTCACTGCTGAATGGGTCTTTCATAATATAGGCTTCTTCCATCATCCTGCAATGTAAGAAAAAACACAGAATGATATAGCTAAATGTCTTCCCCTTATAAAGTAACATATTAGTCATTTATACAAGATTATCTTTACCATAAAAAGTCTGCACACTTCACTGCTCTGGATTATGAAATAGTTAACTTAATGCACAGCTAACATCATTTCACTGCTATAAGAGATTGTAAATGTTCGTCAAATTTCTGTCTCAAATTAATGGCTGAAACAGGTACCAAATTAAGAACTCAAGTACCTGAAGTTGCAGACTCAGTTCAGCCTTGAATACCAGAAATTACTGTCAATGACTGCTCTATACATACATGTACCTTCACACATCTTTCCAGTTTTGAGAATTCTGACAGAAAATTATTCCTTTTTTTATTGTAAGAAATTTTAAAGTCTGCTCATACATATAATATAGAGACTAAAACAAACTTCAAGTAATTTAGAAATGGTGTGTACTTACAAAAAGTCAAATATCTGGGTTGAACATCAGCACAGCCATACTAAACCATACATAGCTTGCAAAATTACTTTATTAAATACTGGTTATTTGGAAGTGTCCTCCCTTATGTTTATAAAATAGTACAACATCAATACCTCACATGTACATGACACAAAATAAATAATTAGGGTGCCATAAAGCATACTGAACTTGACTGAGAAGATAATCTTAAGCAACAAAGATTTCTTTCAAATTCCCAACAAAGTTGTCTCTTCCTTTTGTCTAGTACTCAAGTATTCACTGCTACTGATTATGCATGTTCATTTTTGGGTCTTTGGGTCTCAAACATAAGGCAACAGAAGAACCTGGACTATTGGAAGATGTAAAAAAATAGTGTCTATGAAAGGTTTCAAGAGGTGCCATTTTTTGTGAAAATTTTATACCTTAAAAAAATTAATTGTGATGGACAACTATGACCTCATAAATATTTAAGTTTACATGTATTTACATGTATAGTGTATGCATTTTTCTGACTATAGTGTCAATACATGACATTTTCATTCTTTATTCCAGATTTTATCACACTCATGTTCATCATGATGGAACTAATTTTCACAAATACTTATCCAATCATAATTAGGAGAACTATTTCTAACTACTAAAAAGAGCTTAAAGTTATCTTTAAACATCAAGGGACAGTCACTTTGGAGGCAGAACAAGAACCATCTTATGTTTTGCTGACAACATTGATGGGATAGCAGGAAATGAGCAAGAACTACCTAGCTTAGTAGAGACCCTGTACACAACCTCTGCTGCCTAAGGCATGGAAATCAATGCATAGATTGATGACTAACAACACCAAGGGCATCAGTACTGACATCAGGGTCCAAGATATGATGTGATGTGATTATGATTTTTAATGTAGCTTTAACAATTTTTGAGTCATATCACTACAATGTCTGCATTGTGGC
This sequence comes from Potamilus streckersoni, assembly GCA_016746295.1. Lineage (NCBI taxonomy): Eukaryota > Metazoa > Mollusca > Bivalvia > Unionida > Unionidae > Potamilus > Potamilus streckersoni. Next base: position 73,645 of record JAEAOA010000751.1, read on the forward strand.
AGTTTATAGTAATGTCTAGCACTGGGGCATCATGCCACAGACATAGCATAATGTCCCACCCAGTCACATTATACTGACACCAGGCCAATCAGTCCTAACACTAACCTCTTAATGCTGAGCGTCAAGTGAGGCAGCTGCTAGTACCATTTTTGTACGTCTTTGGTATGACTCGACCAGGGATTGAACCTATGACCTCCCACATCTGAGGCAGACGCTCTAACCACTAGGCCACCTGAGCGGTTCTCCAAGTTACGAAGCTAGAAACTGTCCACAGCTTCAAGTACTTGGGGCAATTGTAACAGATGAAAGATCAAAGCCTGAATTACTCTCCAGGATTACACAGACAATAGCAGCATTGAAAACTGAAACCCATCTGGAACAACAAGAACATCACACTCAGTTCAAAGGTCAGACTTATGCATTCACTGGTGTTCTCCATATTTTTCTATTCCTGTGAATCATGGTCCATAACAGCAGACTTAGAGAAAAGGATACAGGCCACAGAGATGAGATGCTTCTGAAAGATCTTTGGTATCTCATACAAAGACTGTGTCACCAATGAAGAAATACACAAAGGATCAGACAAGCCATTTGAGAGTGGACAGGCTTGACATTGAGCAACTAGCTGTGAAAGATGGAAAATTGAGAGGAATGGAGGAAGCTGGTTGTTAGATTTTGTGTGGTACCCCAATGGTCTACCAGACTATGGGACTGATGATGATGATGAAAGTTATCTGCCTACCTAAATGGCAGTCAGGCCAAGTAATCTGCCCTCAATAGGGGGGATTAGTAGAAAAAAATCCATGAATATCTCAGTTACCATTGGATGCTGTCTGTATGGATGTAACTACAGGAAGGCTGGGAAGGTGTATGTACATTATGACTGTGTTTGTATTTGTAAAGAAACATATATAAATTAGGCAAAAAGTGTTGGGAGGTACAGCCCCTTAATCCAGAGAAGCCACCTCAAGTTCCTAAGGTATGCAATAACAGCTTCTATATAACTAAAATGGAGAAGAATCCATCTTTTGGTGAGCAACTTCAAAACATGAAACCTTTCCCACCAAAAAATCCAGAGTTGAGCTGTTCCACCTGTTGGAAGATAGCCAACATAAAGCCCATGGGTACCACGCTGCAGACCAATCACTGAGCATCACTGAAAGATGTTTGACCACATGAATAAAGTGTGGTGTAGTCATCATAAAAGCTGTGATGTCTCAGACAACTGTTGGGATTTCTGAATAAAAAGCTGGAGCATGGCATCAGTAAAACCACTTATGAAAAGTTGATGGTAGCATTTTGTGAAAAAACAAACAGTTGATGCTGACATAAACTGTTCTAAATATCTGTGATTCTGCCAGACTGCAGAAGTAATTTAAAGTTGGATTCTTCTTTTCTTGTGATAAGATCAACAGCAAATGTAGCACTGGTCCAAGCAGTTGATAAGGTAGGAGGAGGACAGAATTCCAGAGGTAAAAAGCATAAGTGCAGTGAGGCCATATGTGGGTTAGACTGGTCTTTATAACTGCTTGTATACACTGAGTATGACAGACTCAGCAACAGACCGATTTCCAGTAACTGTGTTGAGGTCTTTGTTCCTGAAGTTCCCTAGTGGTAGGTCTAGGTTGGTCAAAATGGAAATAGGCCATTTTGTATGGAGGACATCATCAGAGTCATAGTGTTGGGATGGGTTCAGAGATGTTTGATACATGTTCTTTTTTACTGTGTGGGATTTTTTCTAAGGAGCTTTCTTAAGATAAAAAAAGATGAACTACTTTGCTAGTATCTTAAGAATTTTCTAACTTCTAATCACCCTTTAGCAGGATTTGTTTTTATTTCTGTCCCCTTCCATAAGGTTTACGTTATTGTTTTAAGTGTAGTTATTTTTTTTCTTCATTCCTGTTAGCTCTGCACTTTTGTTCAAAGGATTGTTACTCGATTTATTGAGATCTGCTGCTGAGATTGATATCTCAATATCTCCATTATTGTTGGAAGAGTTAGAATTATTTAAACCTACCACTTCTATTTCAGATTTCAATTTAAGAACTGTAACAAAATGATTTGGCTTAATAAAAAACATAAGACTGTCTGGAAGTAACATCTGACTCCACATGATGCAAATTTCTGGATCAGAAAATTTGACAGCTCTACCCTATATGATTCTATTGTACAGTTCTCTGGATGCAGTTGGGGCAGATAATATGACCATATTGGCATGTTTATTGCTACACACAGGGTATATATATATATATATATATGCCATTTCAGAATTTGTATTGATGACAACTGCATTATGGACAAGTTGTGAATAACTGTTTGTAACAATTCTATTTTCTGAAAACAAGTCATGTAAATTATAATCACCGCTTTCATTGTAAGTTGTATTTAAAATCATTTCAATAGCGTTATCAACCTTAGCAGTTTGTGAAGATGTTCGTAGCCTGAAATGGCTAGGGACTCTGCTCTATACAAACAGCTGGCTTTTCCAACTATAAACAGTTCTCATTATTGAACAATTGATATGGAAAAGTTAGCTACTCAAGAGACAAAACATGTTATTCTGATGTAAATTTCAAAATTATTAAGGAAATGATTTGACGTGCAATTTTTGCATGATTTTTTCTATTTAAATCATTAAAATAATTGTCTGTTTATAATTCTTGATAATTACATTTATGCTGTACGGCTATTTAAATTGATGATTTACACAAAGTTCATACATCCTGGCATTATTCATTAATGATATGTATTTATAGATTAACGGTTGTACTTATGTCAAAATTTTTGCAAATTGCAGTTTCCAGCTATGATATATGCGATACTGATAAGGTGATTTCATGTTGTCAGAAATTTCGTCATGCTTTATTGATAAAACTGCAGACTCCTGTGATATGATATAACTGAAGTGTGTTTCAGTATTTATATTGCGTTCTGTTGTTTTGGTGTTTCTATGGACCATAAGAATATAAGACATTTGTACAATCACAGGAGTCTGCAGTTTTATCGATAAATAAGTTTTATTTTATAATACCGTTAAGGTGATTTCATGTTGTCAGACACTTCGTCATGCTTTATTGCTAAAACTGCAGACTAAAGTGGTACAATATAGGTGACTAGTGACCTTTAATATTTCTAAAGCATGTTGAAAAAAAAATGGAGGAACACTTTGTATACGTGTTCAGAGAGGCGTAACTAAAACATTTAGAGAATTAATGAGGTTATTTAAAAAACGGTGAACTATATCACATCTATTGCTTTAAAACTTCGACTCACCCATGTGAATATGGCAACCGTTTTACTGCGGAAACTCCTTTGATTCGAAACGCTAACAAGGATTTGGGACCGTCTGATGACAATTGTAAATTTATGAATTAATGACTAACTTCTCTTCACTGACCCCTTTTTATAACCGTACGGTGTACAAAAAAAACGGGAATGACAAATGCGTGTGAATACTACAAGTCATAGTACAGCATCGAAAACACGTTACATACCTAATACCATAACATTTGAGACATGTATCTAGCTGGAAAACTGGGTATAACTATAAATTGATTCTTACATAAAACTTTTGACAAATGGTGGCTTCTTTCCAAAATAATGGTACTTCGTTTTAAAATTGCAGCTGCTGCATATAAATTCTTTGCTCATTTTGACTTCATCTGAAAGAGGGCTGATCATCTTCTTAACATTAAACATACACGAAAGCGGATTTTGTTTGGAGTCTAGCATAAATTCGGAATCAAGTTGGTTATCTTATCTTGAGAGAGAGAGAGAGAGAGAGAGAGAGAGAGAGAGAGAGAGAGAGAGAGAGAGAGAGAGAGAGAGAGAGAGAGAGAGAGAGAGAGAGAGAGAGAGAGATTTATCAGCCATAAGACTGAAGAGATGGCAAAACAAAGGAAAAGAATATGATAAGTAGTTACTTTTTTAATAAAAATAATCTGTAATGTTTAACAAGGTACGTGTAGTTCTCAACAACTTCAAGGTTGTATCCATCAATGGTGATGGTTGGAGGGAAGTCTGCATCATGCGCCATGAATATTCGTCTTCTTCAAATGTTATTGGGCAATTCGGCCCAAAGAAAATTCGGCCCAAGACAATTTGGCCCAACTTGGACCGAAAATAAGACAATTCGGCCCAACTTGAAAGAGAAATTCGGTTCAACTCAAAGACAATTCGGACCAACTTAATAATACAACTGACAAGAGTTTTAACAAGAGTCTTTTTTTTTTCAAAAGGAAATACTCCGTAACTTCTAAACTATATTTGTGTAAGTTAACTAAGACAAAATATTTTTGAACAATTCTTATATAATGCTTTTTTTTTTACTGTATAGTTCAAAATTCTTGCTTTAGGTAACTGAATTATTTTATTATTTTGGGATTTATTAAGTATAATGTATGAAATAAAGAAAGTTCACATTTTCCTTTCTGGTATTTATTTTGTTTTTCAAAATGAGAACGAATATCAATGATGTACAATAATTAGTTTCCGCCTGTGAACGAGTGCACTTGTTTGAGAAAATCGTTTCTTTCTCTATTTAATGAAAATAAAATTTGAAAAATTTGTTGAATTAGGTAAATGTTTTTCGAAGTTATAAATGTTAGGAGCTTTCGTACATCTTTTGAAAACCCGTTCCAAAGACAAATATTACATGGGAGAAAGGACGTCTGAAAAAAAAAAGTATTGTAGAGATGGATGTGATGCCTCTGGAGTTACTTAGACAATAATGAGATGTATCATATCTCCCGTGGAAGAAGGTCGATTTTGTTAGGCACCTGAGTCTTTATAACCAACTACAATATGGATTCTGGTAATCTTTTTTTTTTCTTTCCTTTAGCAAGAGTTATATCAACCACTTTCTGTATTAAAAAAAAATGTTCTCAAGCAATTAATCGGCGCAGCTTCCAAGTTTATGTTTTCTCCAATCTATCCATATCTAGAGTAAAGTTATTGTTCCAGACTTAAGAAATATTCTAAAATGTCACGTATAAAACCAAATTTTCCTGCGAAAAGAACTTTTAGTTAAACTCAATATGTATGTATGTATGTATGTATGTATGTATGTATGTATGTATGTATGTATGTATGTATGTATGTATGTATGTATGTATGTATGTATGTATGTATGTATGTATGTATGTATGTATGCATGCATGCATGCATGCATGCATGCATGCATGCATGCATGCATGCATGTATGTATGTGCACTCAAGCTTGTTAGTTTTGTGTATACGGGATTAGATGTATTTTATTTTGTTTCACTTCATCCATTTCTAGCAATTATTTTGTTTCTCATATGACAGAGGTTGGTAGATTGGTTGAATTTTTACGGCGCACCAGCACTATGGGGCTATTTAGAGACATACAAAAGATTATATCTTTCATCATTTTCTCTAAGATATATATATATATATATATATATATATATATATATATATATATATATATATATATATATATGGAACGAAGCTTGATTATTTTCTTTAAAATATATCAAAATACCTTAGTTTGTTAATAGTTGATCAGTTTTGTTCATAACACCTAAATTATTGTACTACTTATAAAAATTGTCAAAAATATTCCCTCCTACTTAAATTATATATATATATATATATATATATATATATATATATATATATATATATATATATATATATATATATATATATATATGTATGTGTGTGTGTGTGTGTGATGTGTCGAATTTTGAAAACTCTTAGAAGCTTTGGTTAAAGGAATTGTATCAAAGTCAACTTAATTAAATTAGAAAGGGCTAGAGATAGTTAGATGATTATTTTCATTTCATCTCTGAACGTCAAAAGGGAATTCGTTCTAGCCGATGTCACTTGACCGAGTCATAGGCCATGGTACAAGAGAATGACATAAGACCCTTTCCCAAAATCGACCGTGGAAAGGGCGGTAGCTGGCCATAAATGATTGTTCAAATGAATGTTAATTACGGCATGATTAGTTGTTTAGTTGTCTTGTCAATCCAAAAATTCTACGGAACAGGTTTAGGAAACAGTCTATTCCGATTGGTTAATATGGATTTATGGGCGTAAATCTGTAAGAAATTAAAGGTTTTACTTTAGGAAAATTCTTCAGTTCTTCAGTCTTTCTTGAAAAAAAGATTGGTTGACTCCGGGAGCGTGTAAGACGTTATCTCGTGATTTGGCAGTAAAGCGGGAGTTTTGTGTCCGCAGGTAGACAAACTCTACATTTTGAATTCGTAACAAGTACGTTTTCGTTATAGAGTAAAGGGGCCAGATAGTTGTCTCAGTTAGGAGACGGACTATAAGTGAGGTTCGTGGGAACGAATAAAGAAAACGGCAAAAGATACGCAATCTTAGTTTCCCGATTTTAATATGTTATTTCATTTGTTGATATATTTGCAAATGTATTCTTGATATGATGTATGAATGTATGATTTTATTTTGCAGGATTTTAGTGAAATACTAGTCACGACATTTTATTCTTTGATTTTCTAAATATCAATTCATTTGGAGAATTGGCAAGATTGAACGTAATTAAAATTTCATTAGATTAGTTGACAAGATTGCATGTAATTGAATCTTTAATACATAGGAGTGCTTAGGAATTTAAATGAATTAAGCTTAAGGAATGATGGGTAATGTTTCATAGTTTTATGGATTAACTCTGTTTAAAATGAGTATGACCTAATATTAAGTGTATATCTATATACTAGTTTGTAATATTTAATTGATCACTTAAGTGTATATCTTTATGCTAGTTTGTAATATTTAATTGGTCGAGTAAACTATTTTAAAATAGTTAGATCTGAGGGTCTAAGCCATATGTAACTTAACACTGCTAGATTGGTAGAGTAAGAACTCAAGGGGGGGGTACATACGGGCTCATACGGCTGAGTTGAATTTAATTGACCACCCCTAGCGTGATCCGAATTAAGGTCAGGACAAGCCTTGACCATCTATGTAAACATAAGAGTTAGGGAGCAATGAGTGACTGCGGCAGAATTTATGCCGTTTGTTCTCTGAGCCGAATTAATGTAAAAATATAAATATACCTCGGAATGTGACCTGTTGTCTATTGCGAGACATTTTATTTATTGAAGGAAACAGCTTTCCTGGATTCACCTGGGAAATCCCTAAACCAATCACAGGACCAGAGCAAATGCTAAGCCGAAATCTAAGTCCAGAGACGATTGTTAAATCAGAGTTCGACGGACAAGAGTCCAAGACCAAACAGCTAGACAAAGATCGGCAGAGCAGGGACGAACGGAAGTCTTGATGTCCGCATAAAATAGGTGATGAAGTCTCTCATCGTTGCACTCAAAGGTCACATCTCATTGGCAATGAAGATAGTATATTAGCATAGAAAGTAATTTTACATTTAAAGAAATTTGTATTGTCTTTTTATTTGAGTACATAATAGTACCAATTTCCTTCTTTTGTAACTAAGTCATTGATTTCTTTTCATTTTAAATTCTGTTGATAAACTGATTAAATTTTTTATTTGTTCATTGAAAGGGGGCTCGTCGTGTTTATTTCTTCAAAATACTTGTTCAGTGATCTGCATTCTTCTTTCTATCTATCCACACTGGGTAAATTACACCGCGGAGGTCATTCCCTAGCAACGAACAGTAGTGAAAGAGGTTGTTGTGTTTTGCACGCCGCCAATTTGTCACATAAATGGGGGCTCGTCCGGGATAATTGAACAGTGAAAAAAGCAGATCTGAACATATATTGAAAGAAATACAACACTGTATCAGTGATAGATTTGTATATTTTTAAAAATAATAAACCACGAGTGTGAATTGAGTCAACACCTATTCTTATATGTTTGAAACTATTGTCTATCGTGTGACAAGTGTCAGGGAGTGGCACCTAAGACCTCACATCGCCCAGTTCCGCGAGGAACTACCCCTCTGATTGATGAACCTCTCTCACGGGTGGCTATGGATTTGATAGGTCGGATAAAGCCCGCAGCGGAAAGTGGCAATCGTTATGTGCTAACGATTGTCGATTATGCTACCCGATACCCAGAGGCAGTTGCTTTAAGGAACATCGATTCAGTTACGGTAGCTGAAGCGTTGTTAGGGGTCTGGTCTAGAATTGGTGTATCAGACGAAGTACTAACTGACTGAATGTTAATTACGGCATGATTAGTTGTTTAGTTGTCTTATCAATCCAAAAATTCTACGGAACAGGTTTAGGAAACAGTCTATTCCGATTGGTTAATATGGATTTATGGGCGTAACTCTGTAAGAAATTAAAGGTTTTACTTTAGGAAAATTCTTCAGTCCTTCAATCTTTCTTGAAAAAAAGAGTGGTCGACTCCGGGAGCGTGTAAGACGTTATCTCGTGATTTGGCAGTAAAGCGGGAGTTTTGTGTCCGCGGGTAGACAAACTCGACAATTTGAATTCGTAACAAGTACGTTTTCGTTCGTTCAATCTTGCCAATTCTCCAAATGAATTGATAATTAGAAAATCAAAGAATAAAATGTCGTGACTAGCATTTCACTAAAATCCTGCAAAATGAAATATTACATACATACACCATATCAAGAATACATTTGCAAATATATCAACAAATGAAATAACATATTAAAATCGGGAAACTAAAATTGCGTACCTTTTGCCGTTTTCTTTATTCGTTTCCACGAACCTCACCTATAGTCCGTCTCCTAGCTGAGACAACTATCTGGCCCCTTTACTCTATAACGAAAACGTACTTGTTACGAATTCAAAATGTAGAGTTTGTCTACCCGCTGCGACAAAACTCCCGCTTTACTGCCAAATCACGAGATAACGTCTTACAATATATATATATATATATATATATATATATATATATATATATATATATATATATATATATATATATATATATATATATATATATATATATATATATATATATATATTACATTACTTAGTATCTAATTGTTGCTTAAAGAAAAAAAAACTTGATACAACTATTACAAAGTTGGTGCCAAATTGTCTTTGATTTGGGCCGAATTGTCTTTCAAGTTGGACAGAATAGTCTTTTTTTCGGTCCAAGTTGGGTCGAATTGTCTATTCTTCAAACTGATGGTCAGACCGAACTCTTTGCAGGCATGGGAGAGGAGTCATATCAGCTGCTGAAGTCCATCTTTCGTATGCGATGTCAAGGCTGCATCGTCGGCGAATAGCAATTCACGGATGAGAATTGTGACTTTCGTCTTTGCACAGACATGAGCGATGTTGAACAGCTGGCCGTTAGTCCTGATGTGGATGTAAAATCCCTCGCTGCAGTCTTCGAAAACGTACTGGAGGAGCACGGAGAAGAAGATGGCAAAGAGTATCGGCGCAAGGATACAGCCCTGAATCACTCCACTGCCTTGAAGTTGTTGAGAACTTTACATACCTTGGATCCACCATATCCAGCTCGCTCTCCATTGATGATGAGGTGAACGGCAGTATTGTCAAGGCAGCAGCATTTATGGCCAGACTGAACCAGAGAGCCTGGAACAACACCAACCTCACTGATAAGACCAAACTGCTCGTCTACCAGGCCTGCACGCTCAGTACACTCCTCTACAGCAGGGAGGTATAGACTACCTACACGAGCCATGAAAGGAAACTCAACAGCTTCCACATGAGATGCCTGCGGTGCATTCTGTGCATCCAGTGGCAGGACAAAAATCCCAACACTGAGGTTCTGGAACGCGCCAGCATGAACAGTGTATTCACCAATCTCAGCGAGAGGCTCCTTCGCTGGCTCGGCCACGTAAAGAGAATGGATCCAGGCCGCATTCCCAAGGACATGCTATACAGCAAGCTATCAGAAGGTACACAACTGACTGGATGGCCACGTCTGCAAGAAGGACATGAAGACGGCCAACATCAACGTCAACAACTGGGAGAGCTGTGCTGACGACCGCTCCGCCTGGCGCCTTGCTGTTAGGCAGGTGTTCAGAAAGCCGAGGAAAGGATGATCACAGACCTCGCTAAAAAGAGGGCCAGGATGAAGGCGAAACATCAACAGCCTCAACCAGCATCAACGTTCACCTGCATCAAGTGCAACAGAAACTGTCACTCTAGGGTCGGACTCTTCAGGTACTCGCGAAGGTGCAAATAGGACACCCAACCGGAAGCTACAACATCGTCTCTCGAAGACGGACGGATGCTTACGACGAATTTTTATTAGCAGGAATAGCGAACAGACCAGTTACAGAAGCAATCCATTCCTGAAATTGAAACTTCATTCAAACATGGGCAGACAAACGTTAAAAAAAAAACATTTAGTAATTCGTGCAAAAATTATTAACGTTTGTCTTTCCATTTAGCAAGTGTTTTCGTTTACCGGTGCGTATGCTGACTGCTAGCTGTTCCTCTTTACTGTTGCTACTATGGTATAATTTAATTATTATTATGTCAATAGTAACGCTAACCATGGAATCTCGCACAGTTAAATTAACTCGACAACGACTAGAGACAATTAAGAAATAACTCCTCGTGCGTGATTCTGTCAAGTAGCAACTGCAAGCAAGCGCTTCAGGAGTCTCAGGTGGAATTTATAGAAGGTACAGAATAGTTATTTAAACCCGTTACAAGGGCTACCGTGGGTCTTCCCACTCTGGAGAAAACCGCCAAAACAACTGGAAAAATATCAGAAAGAACTAAACAAACGATAAAGATTCTAAGAGAAATAGCAGCTGCTCAACCACAATCACAAACACAAGAAATACTTAAGCAGCTTCGTTCTAAAGTAGCAAGGATGTTATATCATGATTAAACCCAGAACCAGAAAAAGCAGGGTGGCACGATTTACACAAGTATACCCAAATACTGCCCAAATACTACTCAAATTCTACCCAAATATAACCAAATACAGCCCAAATGCTCTCAAATACTGACCAGAATCAAATATGTGATACATTTACTACTGAATAATTTTTTAAATTATTTGCAAACTTATATCCTATGTCAAAATGAAATAGGTTAAATTACTAAAGCAATTAGAATTTCTTTGCACGAAAGGAATGAAAGTAGTAATTAAAAAGGAATTCTGGCGCAGAAAACCTATTTTTCTCCAACCAAATACAAAGATACATTTTTGAGGCCTCTATCGCAAGTTTTTAAAACCCACCGTAACCACACCCATTGGATTAGTGAGACATTGTTTTTTTTATGGCTGGACAAACATTTTTTGCGACGTGCTTTGTTCTTTTGGCATTATTTTATTTTGTTAGACAAAATTTATTTCTAAAGTTTAGATAAAATTTATTTTAAAAGTGTAGACAAAATTTCAAGTTAACGGTTCAGCAGGAAATTGACCACTATCAAACAGAATTGTATCATATTTGTGAACGGGCGTTTGATACACATGCATCGCCTGATAACAAAAAAGTGCGTGATTATCGTTTGACCGGACAATATTGTGGAGCTGCTCACGATAAGTTTCATGCTCCAGATTTTATTCCAGTTGTTCTTAACAATTTCTGAGGATATGACAGTCGTAGAAGGTTTGGTGATCCAGAAATATAGTCTCTTTAAAATCTTGATAACACAATAAAGTCTATTCCAAATAATTTCAATTTTCATTAGTAATCCAGTTTAGCACAATGTTGATATTTCTAATACGTCTATCTATAACTTGGTTTCTGATCTTTTCCAACTGATTCTATGAATTCTCTCTCTCTCTCTCTCTCTCTCTCTCTCTCTCTCTCTCTCTCTCTCTCTCTCTCTCTCTCTCTCTCTCTCTCTCTCTCTCTCTCTCTCTGTTTTATTGATATACCAAATGAAACCCGCATGTTTAATTAAATTTCTATTCAGACAAAATAAATGTCACATGATGAGGATCAATCACTATTTACTGATTAAAAAAAACAAATAAAACACTTATGTTATCTAAAGAACGAAATTTTAAAAAAAACTTCACTATTACATACATGCAAATTTATACGCATTAGATCATTCTTAATGTTTTCTTTTGCCTGCAATAATTGAAGAATGACCTCTTGTTGATAGTTGAGGAGCATAAAGATAACTCAGACAGGATTTAATTATTAATATTAGAAAATGTGAACAATTACATATAAATTGTCCGCAAGAGCATAAAATGAAATGAAAGGAATTGCTGAACAGAATCAGCAAACTAAAGTGCTTCTTGTCGACGATTACAGAAAAGAAACCAAGGAAAGAAAATACCGAAAAAGTTAATCAAGCGGCAAGCTCTGATTTATTCAAGTAATATTTGTTCACCAGCAACCTGCTAAAATCAGCCGCGAATTGTTTTTGAAACTCACAAATTACAAAGCATGATGACATTTATGAAACTTGGTGCTACTGAAGTTTCATTAAGAATAAACGGGCATCAAGAACAATCCGAAGAAGTCTTGCTAAATTTTGAAAATAATCATGTTGCATGTGCATCGTCTGATGACGTTCATGGTACGTGATCAAAATGTTGATTCTGGTCTACAAATATCACAACTAGATTTTTTGTTATGTATCCAATTTATTATCTTTCGCTGGAACACTTGGATTTATTTAGGCAATCTGCCGTTGTTCGAGTACAGCGAGTACTTCAAGTACTTTCGAGCTCGTGTGGCAGGAGGAGCCAATGTATTCCTATGTACAGAACAATCGCTGTTATATTCTTAGAAAAAAAAACACTGCCTCTGAAAGGTGTTGGTGGACGAATCCGTGTTATTGGTGCCACAACGGAAAACATGTAATTAAATTGTTCATTATATTATAATGTCGTATCATAATGCAAGTGTTACTCTGACTCCTGGTCAGATTTAAAAAGCTACAATCAGTATCAAAAAAGAATTCTGGAATAATAAATGAAATTAGCACAGATCGCAGGTGGTCCAAATGAACTATTACTGGCTGAACGTCAACTCAGGTATTTCGATCAGCGACTGGTGTATGACTTGATATTTATACAGGTGCCATTAAAGACTCAGTCAAGACTGGTGGTATATTTCCACTTCTTGCAGCAAAACAACTGCATTTGATGCTGTAGGAACTGCCGCTGGTATAGCATTAAGGAAAGCAATAGGCCATTGAAAACAGACTTCATAAAAAAAGAGGGAAAGGTATAAGACTGCCAGGAACCCCTTAAGCGTGGTACGGTCAGCATCTTCGACTGCCCGGGAGACTTCATTGATACTTCCCATGTCCAATTTTGATTTACTTGATGCTGCGATTGAACTTCAAAAAAAACGTCAAAGATCAATTACCAAAACAACCAAATATACAGGATACTGGTATCATTAATTTCGATGGAAGTTCTTGTACCATTGGGTTGTATACGCGATTTATCGAAGGGGAATTATTTATTTCGATTCGTATGGGTTTTCATTATTAAATAACTTTTAAAATATGCGAGCAAGATACAAAGCACTTGAATCTGGTATTCAACATTACTAACACAGACAATAACCGCTCCGCCAATATGTGACCGTGAAGTACAAGCTGTACTCGACGCTGTTTCCAGGTCCTAGACACCACCTCATAATGTCTTTCATGAATATACATCGTCGTCCAACATTTTAAACAGGTCTTAGTGTAATATACAATGGTAGATATTTACGAAAGATCTGCTTATCCATAACCCTTAGAGAGATCAAGAATGAGCTCTTTTGTCTTTCGAGTCTTGCAAAAGTGGATCAAAATGAAGTCGTTGTTTTTTTTCAGGATCAACAAGGATGGTTAAAGACGAATAATATCCCGTTGATAGATATTATTTTGTTAGTTACAAATGCGACCAAAAAATTACTTAGTGGTATTTGCTAAAGACGGTAAAATTAAAACGTCGGAGGAATTAAATCTAACAGCAATACAAAGATAAAAGTAGACAATAACAACAACAACACGATCAGAACTAAGATCGATGATCGTTTATTTTCCGCCTATGATACAATGACTGGTTCTCTCAATATGGCTAAAAAATTAGTGGTCTTAGGGAACCAGAATCAAATGATGACGCTGCAACAAAAAATACGCTGATAATGGCAACGTTTTGATACTATCTTCGCTGACGACAATCAATGATGAATTGGCCACATTCAGATCTGATCATACTACTCACGCAAACACTTTTTCGAATTTTTACAGAAACACAGATAAAGCCATTAATTAACTTTTTGGACGTGCAGCAGTTGTCGACATCTCTCCGAAATGAAAAAGATTACCGATGCCATCAAAGAGACTACCGATCATACAACCCCTGCACATGCAATAGCGTCCGAATCGGCATTATGGATACCACTCAACGAATCCATCAAACATCACTCTGAGCTTACCGGCATGTACAAGTTCTCAATACTCGAGGCTACAAAATTTACAACTACCACAGTTTCAAGTCGATATCTGGTTAATAGATCTTCTGGATCCATGTTACTAATATTGGAACAAAACGACGAAGGAAATATTTGTGCTAGAACCAGAAGTAAAAGCCTTAGATGTGTTGTTGTACTATTGAATTCGTCGCCAGGATGCCACCTACTTAAAATTTGGCATTATATATCTAGTCGATTGATGTTTAACCTTTTAGATACGGTCAAGTATGCCAAAGACATGTCCAACTAAAAATATCATCAACACGTACACAGTAAAAAAAAATACCGCAGACGTGATGTTGTTACTGATACAATTGTATGCTATGCATCTGCGATCATCGCTGGAAGAGTAACGGTCATCGGTGCATTATCAGCTCATACGTGATAGCACCAGTGATAGGAATTGGAGTATCAGTTGCAACAGGAATAGTTGATATTCTTAATATCGTCGCAAAAAATATCCAAGTGCACGATTGATAAATTACAATAAAGTCACATACGGCTACGCACGCACACGCCAAACTACCTTTGTTGACATCATCAGGTCTCAACGATAGCGCAATATCAGATCAGGAATTTGAAGAAATTATTAAGATTTATCATGAGAAATGATGAATGCGTCATCGACTACGAAAAATGATTATAGACACCTGATTTAGAATTAGGGTTTAAATAATAATGTCGCAAACATTACTACAACAGACCGTCGCTAATACAACACCGTTGAAAACCACGATGACGTTCACAAGTTCAACCATTCCTGAGTTCGCCGTTAGCTTTCCCACTGCGATTCCAGTAAAGGAAATAGCACCAGCACAATTACAGGTGTATCATAGCTGGCCAATATTAGATCAAAGTCATTCAGTGGGTTGCAAGGAAATAATTCACTGGCATCTTCGTATAATAGTAAACCCGATGAAACACCAAACTGGAATGTTGTGAGTGTACCTACAGGCAGTTATCAAATTGAACAGATCAACGATGAGTTTCAGCGTATAATCTAATTTATCACGGAAAAATAATCCAAGATCGCCATCACTGCTCAGGAGCAGATACAATCATCCTCGATAGAAATAAACTCTTTTAGATCATGCCGTCGATATATATCAGTCGTCGATTCGAACTGTATTAGAAAGGCAGGAAGAGTAACCATCAGCACCTGCAACAATACAGCAGCCTAAATGATCTGATTACGTAACAGACAAACGAGTAATTTTGACAATTCCAGGATACCGAAAAACTGCACTATGTAAGAATTTTGAAGGACACAATCCTGTTATTGCGGATTGCAATCAAGCGGAAGGCGTGATGAAATACAACCCCAATGGTAAGAGAAATTTGTACTATTATTTATATGATCTCATTAGAAATCCTCCAGCCATACACGATGGATTTCTTAATCAGTATATTAACACTATTGTGCATGAATACACGCGTGTACGAGACCAACTAGTTCAGCTGTTTGCCTGCTACGTGCAGGAATGTCCAAACGACAGTCTAAAGCAGAAAATCATTAGGATGATACAACATCTAACTCGGGTCATATTCGATCTCTAGTGTATCGGTCGGTTCATCGTTGAAACAGCGATTGTCATGATCCTGTCAGAACATCCTCAAGTGATGCAACAGTTAAGCTGATATTCGATATGAAATGGAAAAAAAATCAGTAACGATTTCATCGATATTTTCCACAAATCGTTTCAGCGTTGATAAAATATCAACACAGGCAAACATTCTCAAACACAACAATGATCCCCCATGGTGGAAGCTGTCATAGTTCACAGATTGTTGTAAGCATTACATTAACAATCTCATTTAATCTTGTATATGATGCAATTGATGGCAGCTATAAAGTAGATCTTGAAAAATCCAGTCAGGCCCAACAGGAATATATTTTACACACAACCACACCTTAAGCACTTAAGTAACGGAGTTATACTTGAAATTTGCTACATGCTGTACGAAGAGGTGAAAAAATAAGCGCATTTTATTGTATAGTACACGCGAGCTTACTCTTTAGTCGCTCTATGTGTCCTTGACATAGTTATTTCTCTGATTGGAGTGTTTCCTGTCTTAATTCAGGATTGAAATACTGAAATACTATTTTTGTTTCTACTTCTTTGAAAATGCTGATCTGGTTATGCAATTTGTAACACGTTGTATTGAAGGTGTACAAAATACTTGGCAGCTGCATTTCCGATATACATTCTATTTCTATTCATGTCTCTGCACTCACAAATATACCAAGCCTTTGCAAATGTCTTCATCTCCCAGTATTTCCAAATTTGCAATTCTGACTTTGTTGTAACATCATGCAAATTGCTAAAAAATATCCAGCTTTCTGCCGTTGATAAGATTGATCACAAGTCCGCTTTCGATTAGTCAGTAAAAACACTCGTAAATAAATCTGTAAGAAAGATATATTCCCCAACCACTGTTAACAAAACCGACTGTTGTTTTTATTCGACAGTGCCTAATTACTATCACGAAATTCCTTATAGTTTTAGTTCTTGCTCTATTTATAAGTATTATTTGTCTAAATTTTTGTTTTATGCAAGACCCAAAATCTAGAGAGGTAGTTGTCAGAGTTTAATGGGATATTCACCAGTGTTATATTTTTTATGATAATACCGTTTTAGCACTCTGTATTTTCTGCCTTCACTGTCTGCAAATAATTGCGACTTTTCGCGGACTCCCGTGCTGAATTTCAAACATGGTTTTGTCCTTGACTCTCTTGCTGAGGCGAGCTCTGGTTGATCCAATCAATCAGACTCTGATCAATAGTATTCATGGAGCCGAGAGAGAGAGAGAGAGAGAGAGAGAGAGAGAGAGAGAGAGAGAGAGAGAGAGAGAGAGAGAGAGAGAGAGAGAGAGAGAGAGAGAGAGAGAGAGTTTCGCAACGATGGCGCAACTCATGTGTGTTCAACATTCAGAATCATGCGCGACGTTGATTCTATAATGAATGGCCAGCGAGCAAAGCCAATTATTAATTATTTCAACAAAGATGCCTTTTAGGAATAAAGTTTATTGCGGCAGTAGATGATACTTAAATTATCCGTGACAAAAGCGAACTTGTCCGATTACATCACGTTTTTAGATATTATTGTGTTAGGTGAAAACTCCAAACCAGGAGCGCTAACTGGTATCGACAAACCATATCGTGAACGAGGATATCATGTGACGGCGGTTTTTTGTGCCCTGAATGATAAGCTTTGCGTTGATGATCTCAAACCGATGAAACTTTCGGTGCTGAATTATGTAGCTCAGCAAGTTAGAGAACATTTTACAAACCCAAATGGTTTTACGGACTTACGGCGTAACAAAAATAAATGAGTGAACTAAGCATGTTAGAGAAATCTGAGCTACAATCAAAGATGTTGCATTGCCAGAAAAGAAATTAAAATGTCCGATAATGGTAAAAAACCTAAAAGGCTAGATTTTGTACGAATCGAAGTATAAATCGAAAGTAGCATATATGTAATGTGTGCGTGTGTGTGTGTATGTGTGTGTGTGTTTACTCGCTAATAAGACGAGCCCCACTGTATGCAGACTGCACAGACCAAGATCTGCCGTCACATAATACGCGGCAAATATGGGTCTATGCGGTTTACTAGGGGTAATCAGTAGAACAAACAATATACGCCCTTATATATAATTTAATAATTTGCATTATCTAAAGAAAACTATACATTACCAAAATTATGAAAATCGCAGCTAGAATATATTAATTGCCTTAGATAATTTGAATTATATGCCAGGCATCCCTATATGAACTCCTTCAGCACGTTGTCACATCATGTACGTTTACTAGACAAATTGCAAACGACTACCACAGCTACGTGATTGAAAATTTTGAACTTGAATTATACTTAAAACTTAACCAAAGTAACGACGAGTCACACCTACTAAATTTCTGACCAACTGAACTCAAAGTTTCCTGTATAAAATACAATTTAACCATTTTCAGATCTGTTAATTCCAGTTTCTCGTCCTTGTATCACGCGTATACATATCTTAACCTGAAGACCAAACATTTGTCAAATTCTGAACTTCGAACATAAGCTCTTACTAAAACTAAAGATCACTTTTTAAAATTAATTTTCCCTTTTTTTGCCATGTTCTATGTATTTTTAAATGAAGGATCCTTGCTGAAGAAATAACGATTGATTGATTGATAGCAGAACCATGTGTTCTTCTTAATAAGACGAGCCCCGTTGCAAACTGCAGAGACCAAAATACGCAGGTAAATATAGGTCTATGCGGTAAACTAGGAGTAAACAGGGGAACAAACACTATAGACCCCGATCTGTAGGCGTATTATGCTAAGGCAAATCTTGATCTTTGTTGTCTGTAGTTTGACTCCTCTTCTAAGCGAGCATAGACGGTAAAAGTAGATAGTAAATCGAGGAAAAAATAAAGAGCAGAGGTAAATCAGTGGTTAAGAGGTTGGATTCGTGACTAGAAAGGTGTATGTTTGATTCCCACCATCGAATCAACGAAGATGCCCCCTTAGGTAAGTCACTTTTACTCTACTTACCACGGCACTATACAACTTTGAAATTGTTACTGTAACAGAGATATTCAATTTTAAACAAAGTTATTAAAAGTGAAATAGTTTAAAATAAATAAAATGAGGTGAAAATATACACAATTATTTTTAGGGTAAATTAAACCAGAATAAACCACATGAAGAAAATTAGAAAAGAAAGCGTTTTATGTATACTCAAGCAACTTGTAAAGAGCTTTTCACGCCATGTCAAAGGTTAAGACTTAAGTGCAAATGCATGTAACTACTTTTAATACCACGAAATGTAGATCGCAAGAACAAACATTGAATTGTGGTAAGAACTGAAGTTGAAACCTAACAGAAACTCCTTTGCCAGTTTTAGATGGATCGTTCTTTGCCTGTTTGTCGGTGTCGCAGGGATAATTAGTGTAAGAGGGACTTTCCTGTTCCGTTCGGTTTCTCCCTTTTCGTACCATAAGATCGCTATTATAAGCTTATGACAAATTAAATGGATCCAGTGGAGGATAAGGTGATGGGAGGTCATATTAGCTATACTGGGACAACGGAATATACTTTAGCACCAAAAATGTGGTTACGTTTTTTGTTATTATCTAAAGTGAAGACCATAGTCGTGGCGTAGCCGAGTTTGTGGATGGTCGTTTTAATTTGACCAAACTCCATGAAATACAGAATATAGAGCACTCTGGCAAAGTTCGGGTTTTATGTATTAAGACCGAAAAATTCAGCATCAATCAGAAATTTCCCTGGACGGAGTAATCACAATGGCGTTGCAAATAACGAATAGTTTTCTAAGTTTTGCATTTCTACTTATTTACATTTTTGAAAATATTTCAGCGCAATCTATCTACTGCAAGAACGAGACCATGACCGCAAGGTTCAAAACTTCATGTATAGCATGTTCTCAGAATTACTACACACGATGCCCGGCAGCTATGAAATTGACCAGTGGCCGTGGTTTGTCAGACTGTACATATTATCAAGAAGTCACCTTTCCTCGGCCTGAGTTTGCTCGTCTATCTGGCTGTAGACATGTTTGTAAAAAAAACTATAGAAATTCAACGTTGTTGTCCTGGGAGATGGGGAAAGTATTGCGATGGTAAGTTTCAGTATCGCATCTGTTTTCTCGCTCTCCCATTCTACCATCTTCCTATTCTTATGTATAATCATTACAAATTGTAATGCAGCCTCCGTTGTTTCTGTTGCTGACATTGAAAAACCAAGTGATTGAATGTAATTTATTTTCTTCCATGTATTCTTCCTTCTGCTTTTGTAGTATTACATACTCTACGATGCCTTCCTGAAAGACGACGCACTAAGGAAATGAGGTTGTGCTAATGTTTCATGTACAAATTTGTTTAAGTTTTTTCTCTCTGTTGCTTGTTACGTCTACTAGAGAAAAGTATGCAAAGAAATTACTATTACATAAGTTTGATGATTCGGCTATGGAGCCGGTATAATAATATATATGGATTGTGGTTGGGGTATTGTCACCTTGATATAGATCGGTAAGTACTAACAATACTTGTAAGGATTTGTTTGAGTAAATACCCAAATGTGTAGTTTCCTTTTTAGAAATGGCATATTTTCTTATAGTGTTGGTCCATTACATATGACACGATAAGTAGATTTCTTACTCCGTGTGAAATTCAGTGCATATATTATTGTCTCATTTGTTATGAATGATTGAAAACTATGTAGTTTTAAAACTGGATCAATATAATTCGATATGGAAGATTAACTAGCCGCTGCGGTAAATTTAGGGAATATGTGGGTGTGATAACGTATAGTAGTATATTACACGTGCAAAATAAAGTGTTTTCAGTTGATCTTCAGCTCGAAGTTCACGTACTTTATATTTTCCCTCTGAAACTGTGGCAAACGCTATGCGTTGGAACATTTCAAGATTAGATTTATATAATTGTATTTTGTTTTGGTTATAATAATAGTCTTCGCTTTATATTAAGTCTTCCTAGATGGAACAGTACTTCCAACATGTTTGTAAATTATAATGTATTAAGATTTGAGGAAGTAATGAGAAAGTAAGTATTCTCAATGATAACAAGACTATCTAATAGTGAGAACTGTATATTTAAATCACTTTGGAACTATGACATTCATTTAAATTCTCATATTTTTAATAGATGGAAATAATTACTCTTTAAATGTGTCACTTAATTTCAATTTTTTAACAATGCAGGACGTAATTAATTGTTGTAAAAGTATCTGTATACTTGTACATATAATATATATGTTCTTTAATGTTTACAATGTTTTACTCTATATCCCTAATTTAATTTAGATGTATGGATTATGCAGTCTGAAAAAAAGAATTCTTATCTTATCTTCTTTTAAAGAATGTCCTGGAGGGGCGGACACCCCTTGTAATAACCACGGAGTCTGCAACGAAACCATCTTCGGCGATGGCATATGCACTTGTTATGTAAGTATGACATTCAGGTTAAAAATAATTTTCCAGCATATTGTATTTTTTCATGAAACCCCCTTCCCCCTTTCCGCCAATGAAGTCCTTCTTCCCGCCCAGGAAGCAGACTCTTCATGCAGAACAAAGGGTTCAAACTAATTTCAGACAATACATGTCAATATATGATTAGACATGAATCAAATTTTATTTCGCAAATATTTGAAGTCCAGTATATATTTTAGATGGTCTCAATCTAATAATGTCTCTATCACTTAACAGTATTTACTAACGAATGTTACTTTAAATTTTTAGAAGAAAAAAAGAGACGACGTGGATGATGGAATAGCATTAATTTTTTTCACTCGTTTACAATTGTCGGTTTTATAAGCAGATTCCAATTATGTAATATCATTATAGATCTCAGAATTTGGGTTGTTAGGAATTACCTTCTGACTTTAGTCCCCCACCCCTCAAAAAATAAAGAATAAAATCTGTGAAAGGGAATAACAAAAAGCGATACTACTTATTTTAACGGGAAGTCTTCTGGATAATTTTTCATGTGCAATTATACTCATCAACAGCAGAGAAATAATGACCGCGTATTGTCGGATTACCAAATATGCAAAGTAGGCAATGGCTATGCATTTTAGGGTTGGTAAAATTAATAACGTATTAGAAGATAATTTGCGAGGGGGACCCCCGAGATTTGGACTGCCTAGGGGTCTCCACGGGGTTTAATCCGGCAAAGGGAGCGCATCCGAAACTATTGCGTTGTTAAAATTCTTCATTGGAATTTTGTTTGTATCTGGCATCATTAAATAAATTCCGTTCTTTTAATTTCAATTAAATCACTGTAAACAGACATAATAAACGTTGCAAATTGATAATAGCAGAAATAAACATAGTCCTGATCAAACTGCCTCTTAGGAATTTTATAAACGCCGCCAAGAATACTATCCAGTATAATGCCATTGTATCTCGAACGTGTCCTAATCTCCCAATGTCAGCAAATCGACTTTATAGCATATTAATAATTATTAAAAGTAAGAGAATTGCTCTCAAATATTGATAGAATTTCCTACTCTTTTTAGGGTAATTTCAGTGGATATGCCTGTGAGCGATGTGCAAATGAGACTCTCTACGGTCCTAACTGTACGGAGGGTGAGTATCAATACTGTACTAAATAATCTCAGTCTCTCTCTGTCTCTGTCTCTCTCTGTCTGTCTGTCTCTCTCTCTCTCTCTCTCTCTCTCTCTCTCTCTCTCTCTCTCTCTCTCTCTCTCTCTCTCTCACACACACAGTGCGAAAGAGGGAACAATATGCTTAAATTTGTCAATGAAAATGGCCTTGCTCTACAATAAGTATTGACCTCAATGAAAATCTTTTTTATTCAAGGAAACTTTTGTTTTCCGCTGTTAAATATTTCGTTTTGTACAAATAAGATTGCCGAAATGTGGAACTCAAACACAAGTTCAAACTGTTATCCTCAATGTGGTTTTTGTACAAATGTAGTTACATGTATTCTACAATATTTGCAGTATGTCAGTGTGTCCACGGTACGTGCAATTGGGGCATTAATGGAGATGGTTCGTGCCAATGTTTTTCTGGGTACAAAGGAGCCTATTGTGATGACGGTAACGTCCCATTTCTATCCTTCTGTCTTTCTTTCCTGAAGCTTTTTTAAGTACATGGGAGATAGATAAGTTAAAGAGTGATATAAGAGAGGGAGGAAAGAAGGTAGTATGGTATTCAAAACCCTCTGTGAGATTTGTTAAAATATTTAGTTCTGGGGAAAACATTTCGTTTAAAACCTACAAACCATGACAAGACGGTAGCAATGTGTAAATAAAACTAAAACTACGCAAATATTACGATTATGACACACAAAAGACCCAAACCAACAACTTGAAAAAATAAAAATGTGCATAAATCAGATATAAGCTAAGAAGAAAAAATAAAGACAGCATATTTTAGGCTTCATTGTACTATATGCCTCTATTCACACCACCTACACTTCACCCTCTCGCCATTTTTTTTTAATAAGCGATTCCAGGATGTGTGAATATGACGTGTTCGGGAAGATGTGCAGAAGTGGAAGGAAACGCTACCTGTGTGTGTGACATTGGGTATGTGGACACAGGAAACGGATCCTGTGCAGGTATGTCATCATCATCATCATCATCATCATCATCATCATCATCATCATCATCATCATCATCATCACAACAATGCCGCGAATAATATTGTTCCTATTGTTGCATGCACTTTTAATATTGCTGCTGCTACTACTACCATGATAGGTTATATCAATGCTCTTACTACTAGTACCAAAAACAATATTATTATTACCGTAATACGCTAAAATACACAATCTGATTAAAATCAGATCTCCACTGCTATGCATGACAATCTGACTGCGACCGATTGAGGATCATGTTCTGGAAGCCTATGTTATTACCATAAGCGATAATTTTATCAACCAGGCAGATGAAGTCTTGTATCTTCGCGTTTGGAGACTGAACAGTGTGATGAAGAGCATGAATGTGTACCGAACAAAATTTGATTCATTTTAAGATTTTGAAAGCTGCATTTCCATTGGCTAATTCAAAGGTCACTAGAACATGGCTCTTTATCGGTCGTCGTCAGATATTCACGTAGGAAAGCGGAGATCTAATTTTAATAATATTACTAAAATACAAAGAAAAAGAATTAAAAATGAATGAATTCCTAAAATCGTAAAAGTTCTATAAATTCCATTATTTCCTAGCAATCCGAATGAGTTCCAAAAGATATTGCAAATAATATCACTATTGTACTGAGTTGCAAAGGTGCTGATCTTGAGCAAAGTACAAACTATTGGTATCTCCCAACACCGACAAATACAGGCCACATGAACTACCATGTGTACAAATGACGTAGCCCATGTCAGACAGAAAGGTGTTGTGATGGTGACGGTCCTATAGAGGACTGCATAAAGAAAAGCCGGAAACTAGCAACACAGAATGTTGCAATCGAGGACAAATTACTTTAGTGTAGGGAAAAAAAAAAACACTCTGCAATAGACATACGAGCTATTGTACATAAAAAAGTTGTATCTTTTCAATGTTCATCCATATGGAAGTGGCTTTATGCAGGAAGGTGGGCAGTTTGCAAAAATGTTTCACAGTTAAATTGTGTGCTAAATTACGAATTTTATAAAATTTGGGAACAGTCTCATTGTTTGAAAATAAAAAAATTCTATATTTGTTGGCATTTGTAATAACAAAAAAAAAAGAATAATTTAAAAAGTCGATAGCTTAGGCCAGGGGTTCGGGTTTGGAAGATCAGCGGTCCAAGACCCAGGTCAAAGTCGTACAACTTAAAAGACCCGTGGTCTGACGTGAATAACAGAAGTTAGGTAGCCCATTATTTAGGGTCAGTGTCTTTTTGTGAGGTCATGTGACTTCACACCGGTACTAAAATGCTTTTCACGCAATATTTAGGAAAATTTAGGGTTTTAGAGAAGTGTTTTTTTGTTTTTAAAAAAAATAAAAAAGTGGCGGATGATGACATGTTGGTCTGAAAACCTGTTTAAAATGGGATCCCACTTGCAGAACCTACACCTGTGTTATCAGAAAAGCAATTCATAGCGAGCTAGAAATAGAAAAGATAATCCCAACAAATATTAAAATGTAATTACATTGCTAACAGTATAAAACAGTATTGCAGATATAGCAATATGACTAAAGTCAGATCTCCACTGTTAGACACGAAGAGCTGACAACGACCACTGAAGGGTCATGTTCTGGTGACCTTTTCATGAAGCTTTCAAAATCTGAAAGTGAATCAAATTGATCGGTAAATATTTAATTAGCCAATGGAAATGATGCTTTCAAAATCTGAAAGTTTATCAAATTGTTCGGTACACATTTAATTAGCCAAAGGAAATGCTGCTTTCAGAATCTGAAAGTTTATCAAATTGTTCGGTACACATTTAATTAGCCAATGGAAATGCTACTTTCAGAATCTGAAAGTTTATCATATTGTTCGGTATACATTTAATTAGCCAATGGAAATGCTACTTTCAGAATCTGAAAGTGAATCAAATTGTTCGGTGTCATTCATCCACGCTGCTCTGTCTGCAAACAAGAAAATATAAGACTTCATCTGGCTAGTTGATAAACTTAGCGATTATGGCAATAACATAGGTTACCAGAACAAGTCGACTCAAGCTTAGTCATTTACTGAAATTATCGGTTACCCCCCCAACCCCCAATCCTAAAACTACCTTAAAAAGAATTTTCCCCTCACCTTAACCAGGTCAGGTTTAAAAACGGGAGAATACCATCTGATAACTTGTTTATTCTACAGATACTCGTAAACAAGCACACATATATTGGGTTTCAGTACTGTTATATGGATTTTGTACTCATCAGACGAGTCTTTAATAGAGCTTGGATCGACTGACTGCTTTGGAAACTATTAAAACAGCTATATAAATAACATTTATAGCGTTATCATATTCACCCAGAAATATACACCAAATAACTAGAAATACCGAAATATTTTAATATAACATAGAAGTAAATATTTTAATATAACATAGGAGTAAATATTTTAATATAACATAGGAGTAAAACAGGAAGATAATCTAGTTAAAACTTTGTTCATGTACACAAGCTATACTGAGCAATGATGACTTATTATATGTATCTGAAACTGCCGAAGGTCTATACAATTCTCTAAAAACAAAGTAAAATGTTTAGCAAAGAATGGCATTTGTCAACATCATTAAGTGAAATATTTTGATTATCACAAGAAAAAAAGTGAAACCACACATCTATATTCTTTTAATGAAAATTGTGTATAATTATATGTAATTCCTTAGTATTATGGTTACTGAAATACAAAATATCAAACTTATGGAATCCATTAACTTTCTAAATTAGTCTGTTCTTCTCTCCATGCGCAATATCAATTGGCATGAAAGAAAAATTTTGCTTTTGTTTGCATTAAATACATTGGAACATAAAGGAAAACTAAAGATGTACACAATTTTTATATGAAAGGGGTGATTATTCGTAATCTTATAAATATGTTTAAGTGTTTGTCCAACATTTTCCACGTTACAATTTTTTTTTTACGGATCATCAAATAACTGACATCAGTAGATATATAATCGGTGTTATCACATAAAGAAAACAATTATTTGTTCTTGGAGCTACTGAAATAGGGACTTCCGATAATATTTGTAAATTGAGAGCACTGAGGTCTGCCAAAATTAGATTATGAAAAACACCTTTTTATATTTTATGTCGGTTTTCTTCTAAACAAAAATCGTGTTGCAAATTTTCTTAGATCTTTTCTCAGCAAGAATGGTATTGCTTTGGTGGAGTATTTTACGCTGTTTTCAATTCTTTATTTGTGTGAAATCCAATATTTATGAATTATAAGTCCCGCATTTGGTAATGAATATTTGTATTGTACTATGAAAATATTTATATTTTTCTCTTTCGTATAATGTACTGCATTAGCATATTTTAATGAAGGTAATGATGTATATATATATATATATATATATATATATATATATATATATATATATATATATATATATATATATATATATATATATATATATATATATATATGAGTAACGGGTCAAAGTTACCGAAAGGCCCATTCTGGGGCCAAGCACCCTCATAAAGGGACTGGGGCCATAAGCAGTCGCAGAAGCACTTAGGCCTACTGCAAAACGCGACTATAATCCGATAGGCCGATATATGGTCGTAGAGAGCGTTCAAGGGCCTTTTGGTAAAAAACACCCTGGCATCTCATAGTTCTTGTCAAAACAAAAATGTTCTTACATCTTCGCTTCTCTCTCTCTCTCTCTCTCTCTCTCTCTCTCTCTCTCTCTCTCTCTCTCTCTCTCTCTCTCTCTCTCTCTCTATATATATATATATATATATATATATATATATATATATATATATATATATATATATATATATATATATATATATACACATACATACATACATACATACCTTTTCTTTCAAAATACATTGCGTCTGCGGAAGCATACTAAGTAATTAACAAAGGATTTTAGTCACCTATGGATACACAGTGCTGTTGAGACTGTTTAATGCATGAAAATCAGGATTCCTAGCTGCTCGGTGCTGCGAGTATGATGCCATCGCAGCCCATGTTTATGAGCGATGTCGCACTTGTTATTTTGTCTGGCAGAGGCAAAGGGGGAAGGTACTCAGGATCACCGGCGCTAAACGCCCCAGCAAGCGCTCCGTCGAGGACACGATCCAAAACGCCAGACCACTCGTTGATTGTCAGATTTGGTCTAGTTGTAATAGCGGATGGTCTCCAAAGGCGTGTGTCACCTGTGCCTTTACCCTTGTCTGGGTTGTTTTTAATTTTACGGGATGTGTTTAGGAAGTTGAAATCTTGCGAACTATGCGTACCTTGTTTTGCCGAAAGAATACCGATCAGCTGAGTGTAAGGCACCCGTAAATGTTTGAGTTGAGCAGTGTTTGTATTGGACATGAATGTTTTACGGTGGATCCAAAGGATCGAGTTTGATTATTTGAATAGGAGACCCATCTTCTTGGCAAAAATTGTACGATGAAGTAAGGGGTCTCATAACTTAACGAGCTCAGGGCTTTATTTGTTCTAAATCCGGCACTGCATCCAGGTGTTTGCTAGTTTGTTTTACCTAGCACATGTTTTTCGCCCCTTACGTCCATTTGGCTTGCTTGGTTTGTTTGAGAATCCTTTAGCAGTACTGGCTTGTCGTGAGTGCCGGATTTAGGACAAATGAGACCCTTTGTTAGATAAGTTATGAGGCCCCTTACAATGAAACAGTCATCGTAATTCATCGTATTTTTTTTTTTTGGCCAAGAAGATGGACACTCGGGCCATCAAAGGCACTGTGCTTAAGCACACCTAAAAACAATGGTAAATTCGGTACTGCTGGTCGTCTAAGGGATTCCATAATCCGAACGAGTTGGGACGACAAAGGCACCTTTTTTTACGAGATGGACTTATTCCTCGAGTCAAGTACTGATCCAATTACAATTTAGCTTGTCCGGTACAAATCGCTTGCGTTCCTTTTACGACACTGGCT
This sequence comes from Potamilus streckersoni, assembly GCA_016746295.1. Lineage (NCBI taxonomy): Eukaryota > Metazoa > Mollusca > Bivalvia > Unionida > Unionidae > Potamilus > Potamilus streckersoni. Next base: position 102,030 of record JAEAOA010000751.1, read on the forward strand.
TGTAGTATCATGGATCCGCCTTTGTCCGTAAAAAAAGGAAAAAAAAAAGAAAAGATAAAGGGAAAGAGGGGATTGTGCCATGGTGTTGTGGCCTTAGGGGAAAATCTTTCAGCAACACTGGCTTGTTAGTAGTGAAGGGGGATCCTATAGCGACAATGGGAGTTATCATTAAAATAGGGTGTTTTGTACTTTGGCGACAAGATTTTTGGCGACAAATGGCACAGCCGTGCCTTTATAGCGACAATGGGAGTTATCATTAAAATAGGGTGTTTTGTACTGTGGCGACAAGATTTTTGTATTAGCACACTTTGGGACTGTATAGCGTCAAGAGAAATGGTCCCAGGTAGCATGACGTCACGGTACTGGACACTTGTCAACAGTGTAGCAATGTGCAAGTACTGTGACGTCAAGCATTCGTCAAGTACTGTGACATCAAGCGTTCGTCGTGTTAGTGAATGTAGTGAAATGTATGTTTTTATAACTTATACAGGCAATTTGTTATTGAAAAGTATAATCTTTTCGAGGCATGGAAAGTGGCCCTGAAAAGGGCCTTTGTTTTCATCTTCTTCTTTTTATTGTCTGCATTTCTTCCACCATTGTCTAAATTTCTCTAAAATTCCTCTCTTTTTCTTTTTTACTTCTTCTTCTTCGTATGGCATCCAGTCTGGATGTCCCATATCTCTAAACTTTTTTTGTATCTTCATCCAATTTTCATTCAGTTTTTCAAAGTCTTTTTTATTCTTTTGGTCTCTTTCTCTTTTCTTTCTTTTGCCCAGGTTTCCTTAATTTTCTTGACCTCTTCTTCAAGTATTTGTTTGATATTGTCTTCGCATTTCTTCATGTGAGCTGCACCTTTTTTCACAAAATCCCATTCTGTTAAATGGAAGATGTCTTCCATATAGCATCTCACTTGGATAACATCATCCAGAATCTGTTTCAAGGTTCCCACTTTAAAGTATTTTGAATTGACGATTCCTCGTATTTTGTCTGCTTCTTCTATGGTTATCAATTGTAACTGATAACTGGTTACTCTTAGTTTGTTTATCAAGTCCTCAGTAATTGTTAACTTCCATTCTTGGTTAAGTTTGTCCAGTTCGTGCACTCCATCCACGAACCAATACCAAGTATCTCTTAACTGAGTAAATAGCTCTAGACTTCCAGTCATTTTGTATTCTGTGTAGAATGGCACGAATGTTGAACACTAGGGTTTTATATACGTAAAGCACGGACGTGAATGAAAACATACCTTAAACTCACTTCACATATGATATTCCATCTCATCAACGAAAGAGAAGCACAAAAACACACCCTATACCATCTCATCAACGAAAGAGAAGCATAAAACCCAAAATATACCATCTCAACAAAGAAAGAGAAGCACAAAAACACACCCTATACCATCTCATCAACGAAAGAGAAGCATAAAACCCAAAATATACCATCTCATCAACGAAAGAGAAGCATAAAAACCAAAATATACCATCTCATCAACGAAAGAGAAGCATAAAACCCAAAATAGACCATCTCATCAACGAAAAGAGAAGCACAAAAACACACCCTGTACCATCTCATCAACGAAAGAGAAGCATAAAACCAAAAAAATATACTATCTCCTCAACGAAAGAGAAGCACAAAAAGCACACCCTATACCATCTCATCAACGAAAGAGAAGTATAAAACCCAAAATATACCATCTCATCAACGAAACGAGCAGCACAAATCATACCCTACACCATCTCATCAACGAACGCGAATGTAAACACACACACATTTTTATTGAAGTGAGTGTTTATAGTTACACTTCATTATATTTACACAAGTTGGCAAAATGGTAAATTGAAAAGTATTTCTTTTCTAGAGATTTGGTTAGCCCTGAAAAGGGCTGTTTTATTGAACTCCAATGACATCTGGCTAATGCTGACATCTTCCAGGACGAGCACCGCACACACATCGTCGGCTCCAGTCATTCTCCCAATTTATTGCTCTGACCTGCAGAGCAAACGGAGCTTGAGTGGCTTCACTATCCCACTCCTCCGTTTGTGGAATAGTGAAGACCTGCTGAACCTCTTGTCTTCGTGGCCAGAGTCCGGGATGAATAACTGGTCTCTGCGGTGTAACTGCTGCTGCTGCTGCTGGAGGTGTCCTCACCTCAGGTAGCACCTCACACACGAGTTTTACCATGGGGTGCAGCAAGATCCCTCGCTGGTTCTCTATCTCCTCCACTTCTTTCTGTCTGGCTTCTTCTTTGTAAGCCTCCATAGTCAGTTCGTCCAGGAGACGTCTGGCACACTCCAGGTGTCTTTGGAGTTCAATAAGTTTGGAAATTCTTTCGCTCATCTTTAATGTGAACAGGTTCACAATGGGAGCTAGACTGACGCGTGTTTGCGTTTATATCCTTGGAGAACGGACGTGATGGAAAACATCCCCTATCTTTTTTATTATGATATGAAACACGCGGACTTAAAAGAAGTTCTCACGTTAACTTTTTTGACTTACCAACACAGTCAGATTTTTTTTGTATGTTGTTGGACAAGACAGAGAGAAAAGGGTGGGTTTTGTGTTTTTTACTGATACCCTTAAAAATTGAAGTGTTTATAGTCACACTTCTAAAATTTTAAATTTTAATTTTTTTTTGGCAAATGAAAGAAGTATATCTTTTCGAGAGTCTTGGGTAGCTATGAAAAGGGCTGATTGTTTTGTTGGTTTTTTTTTGACGAAGAGTAATGGCAATCTTTGTTGAATTTTACTGTCTAAGATTGCAACCCCGTCTGGCGGCAGGTTTTCCTACACGATAAGGTCTGCTTCTGCGAAAAGAGAAAGAGAAGTCTTTGGTGTCTATTCGACAGTCCACAAATCCTTTGTCTGGTTCTTGTTGTTGATATTGTTGTTGTTGCTGCTGCTGTTGCTGCTCTTCTCTTTGCCTCTTCTGAATTCTGTATTTCTCAGTCCATTCTTCTTTTTCTTTCTCAATTTCCTCTCTAAAGACATTCTCTATGAGATCTTGGGCTATAGAGAGCATTCTGACATTCTCTATCTCTTCAGGCTTCGGTATCAGGTTTAGCCTGACACGATGTAATTGAACGTAAGCTTCGTTGAGTTTAGCTAGTCTGGAAGGCATCTTCGTAGGATGACGAGTCAACAGTGAATGGTCAGACTGGAGACCCGTTCGCTTTATATGGTACAAGCGCGGACGGAATAGAAAACATCCCTACTGAGTTTTAGTTATTGAAACGTGAGGATAGCTCATGTCATGAGGAGGGATAGAGAGAAAGTCAAAGAGCATATATTCAAACTGTGGGGTTTTTTTTAACTAAACAAACGACAGACACGTTTTTCTTCAAAATATAACATTTTTTATTTAACTAACAATGAATAGAATTAACAAGGAACAAGGAACAAACAACATTTCAATTTAAAATACAAATTATTTTTGACAAGGTTGACAACGTTGTGAAATCATGTGAGATTTCCATTGAGGCGATGATGAAGAAAATACACACAATATTGTCCACACACCATGGAATCGTTGCTTTGTAACTTCACATTATTGAATCGTGTCGTCTGGGCATTTCTTCTCATAAAGCCAATGATATCGTCTTCCAAAGATGGTAATCCATACGAATCAAAATACTCCACACAATTGACCTGAGGAAAGTACACGGCTACCCAGTGAGTTCCTGGAAGATGACTGTCGTCTGTGTTGATGACTTAAGCTTGGTGGTCTTGAGTTTTGCGATGTGGGAGTTCATCTTTAGCGCAAAAGGTAATAAAAGTTCCCAGGTATCCATTTTTCTGCTTGTTTTGTTTCTCTTGTTTGTTTTCTCCACAGGTAATGATAAGTCATCAATTCAATTCTGACTTTTTGCATGAAAAGTTCTGACAAGTAACCGTTTCTTCGCCTGGTTTCCCAACTCTGGGCTAAGAGAGCTTCGATGTGATAGATCTCTCGAGTAGACAGTGGAGGACAGGAATGATCACGCAAGCCTTTATACCACTCATGCAACACGGTTTCTTCTGCGATGAGACTCCAAGCTTCGTCCAGATACTCGTCCAATTTTTCTTCTTGACTCATCATGAGACATTTATCGTGTTGAATTTGACTGGGATGATCGTTTTGACATCCATAGCAATCTTTCTTGACCAATTCCGTAATTTTATCTGCCAAGTGTTTAGCAAAACAGGAGACTAAATGTTGTTCTTGTTCTGGCCATCTTGACTTCACGACCTCGTTTTCTTTGTCTTCATCTTTGAAATTGGTTTTCACGGTATCCTCCCATTCCGTGGATTCTTCCACTTTCAAAGAAGGATAAGTGTCTTCCATAGTGTCTAATAGTCTAGAATAATTTCTCTCAAACTGTTGATTTCTATGGCATTATCGAATTCAGCATACAGGATGACGTTCGTTGTGTGGCGTAGAGGATCTGCAAACTGAAGTTCCACTCGCAGTTGACCGGATTTTATAGAGTGGAAATGTCCCTCGTCACTGCCTTGGTCTGGAGTGAAATCAAAGGCCCAGAAAGTGTATCCTCCAGCATAATCGTCGTACGAAATGCCGTGACTGGTGTTGGTTCCTAGTTGACCGGTAGCTTCGTACAGGGACAAGTACGATCTCAAGTAATTCTTCTGGTCAAAGTTAGGTTCAAAGGGTCTGGTACACAGAGTCTTGCCATCGCGACTGACTTCAATTTTGGACACTTTGTAGTGGTTAAACTCAAAAGGATTTTCATTGTTGGCTCCGTTGAAGGCTGAATTGCTAACGATGCCAACGATTAAACGTTTGGGTAACTGGCCTTGGAATAGATGATCTTCGATCTTGGATCGGAGTCCAGTAGCAATAGTGAATGTTTTCACTTCTACACGTCGTATCGGATACTTGGCAGTGGTTCTGCTCAAGGTGTGACTGATGTCGTTTCCCGCTTTAGGTAACACTTCTACTCGACGCACGTAAAGTCTGGCTTCTTGAATTTTGGTTTTGTAGTTGACATTTTCCTCAGCCATCAAGTGGAAAGCCGTACTGCTACGATTCAATCTCAGACGAATATCTACTCCGTTCAGCAAATATTTCTCCTGCAACCACATGTCCAAATGCAAACGATCCATCAGTTCTAAATTATGGGCTCCCATGATTTTCTTTTGACGAGCAACAAATCCTTTATTGTCTTCATCTAGTTCGTCGAACTTTTCTGGTGTGTCAGGTTTCCAAATCACGCAAGCATCCAGATGAGCTTTCTTGGCATTTTTTCCGTACGTCAAGAGATTTTCTAGGTAAGCTCGGTAAGGGTAAGTATCCATGCTACTGCTGATCAGTTTGTTATTCAAGTACAAATCCACTTCGCTAAACAAGGAATGCATGAAATTGTTGATGGGAGCTACTTTGGCATCATCTGCTAGATTGTTACCGTTGGAATTTTGCACTTTGACTTTCAGATACAAGTAACTGCTATTCAGATCGATGTAATCTTTGGGTTGTCCTTTGATTTCAAACTCGATGGGAGCGGAATCCGTCAAAGAGGAAACGGGATGAAATTTGACCCATTGGGATTCTTGCATGGTCATCATAGTGGGTGGCATGGCAAACAGATCCAGTTCCGACTTGGAATAGGCACAAGATTCTCGGTGCATCATTCTCTGTTTTTTTTGTTTACAATTTAATAATCAAAAACGTCTAAGTCTCGAACAGTTTTTCTTTTCTTAGTCTTTCTAGCTTTGAGAGTATGAAGTCCTTTGAAAGGGTGTTTTCGTCGTCTTTTTCTGCCTTGTCCTTGTTGGAACCTCAGAGAAGCAGGAATGCCTGACTCAGCAGCAAACGGGGCATTTATAGGATTTTCTCGTCGACCCAAAATATCTTTGCCTGTTTGAAGCAAAACATTTTTGCCTGCTCGTAAGAAAGCTTCTTTGGGGTTTTGTTTGTCAATGATGACATCGTGGAGAAATTCTTTACCGTGTGTCATCGCAGCATCTTTCAGGGCGTGCAATCCCCGTGTCACCATTGGTTTTAACACGGGAACCACAGTACGAAAGACCGATTTGAGCATATCCCCTAAACCATGCCCTCGTTGTCGAGTGACTCCTTGGTACACAGGATACATGACTGACAAAAAAGTTTTTAGAGTACTCTTTTTCGAAAATGGAGTTTCACAGTGACTTTCCCTTGGGTGAATGGAATATTTTGTCCCAGATCTCCTTTTATAATTATGTTGACAGTGTCAAAATACGACTTACTGACAGGTAAATAGTGAGGATGTACAAATTCACGGTGAACGTGATAGGTGTTTCCACCTTCTTCGTCAGCAGCCGTGGCAGAATCCACTTTGAAAAGAATGACACACAGTAACGGTACAGAGGTGTGACCTACTACGTTGTACTCCACTACATCGGAGTACACAAAAATCAAATTCAGTCCTTGGTTCATTACTACAGGGAAATGAAAATGTTTGGCAAAATCCAAATTGTTACCTATGGGTGGCATTTTGATTGGATGATTCTTGACCATTTCGGGGTTTCCACCTAAAATGTGATACAATTCAGGACAAAATGTAATGGCCAAGACTTTGTCATGTGAAAATTTCATCAGGAGTCGACGAGCTATTTTGTGGTATTCAATCTTGACAATTTTTTTTAGTTTTCTCCAAGGCTTTTTCAAACATGATATTAAACCTGTCAGCAAGGGTGTTCACCAAATGTTGACCGCTAAAATAATAACCTGAAGGAATTTTATCATGTAAGTGGTTCGATTAGTGGCAGGATTCTTTGTTTTCGGAAAGTCAACTTTATCACTGCGTTCATCCATGACTTGTTGCACTTGTTCATCTTCAACTTCTACGGATACAGTGTTTTGAGTTTAAACGATGTTTTTAATTTGTGTTGGGTGAATCATTTCTACCAAAGCCACTTCCCAATAGGCTTCGTCATCAAATTGAATGGCCTGAGGTAATTTGGCCGTGTAACAGCACAAAGTGTTTTTGGGAAACACCTCCATGGAACTGTCACTGGGTAAGGTTAAGTAAAATTGGTTGTTCATAATTCCACAGTTCTAGTGTCCGAGGAGTCACTGGAGACCAGAGGAGTGTCTAAAAGAGAATGGTTAGGATGAATGTTGGAACTGACGTTGGACACCAGACTCCCGTTGTTGTTGTTTCCGTTAGAGGAATATTTTAGGGACGGGTTGGGAAGAAGGTAACCAATGCAACGGCTGAGTAAAATGGTCCACAATTGTTTGTCTCCTTGTTGTAAACTTAGATTGGCAATGGCTGAACCGATGACACAATACACCGCAAAGATTTGGCAGAAAAAGACGATTTGCGTTATAGGCACACGTTCTCCACACCACACCCACAAGGGTTGCTTTTGTAGATCTTGCAGAGAAGAACTGGGGGAAGAAGCGTTCACAGTAGGAACTGAGGCTGTGTTGAAGACCATGATGGTCACTTCTTTTTATAGTCAATGATTTGAGAAGCGTTAATCCAAGAGTCAAAACTTGACGGATATCCTTTCCAATGCCAATGTACTTTGACTTCTTTGACACGCCGTTTTCCCACTTTTCGTGTTCTTCGATCGAGAATGCTTTCGATTTCGTACACGTCGTCTTCTTTTTTGGTCACACGTTGTAACTCGGGTAAGTAAAACGTTCCTTTTAACACTTCTCCGTTCATGTCTTCCAATTTATAGACGGGAGGATAACGACCACGCACTCGTTCAGTGACACGAAACAATTCGGTGGTCCAGTTGGGCAAGTAACCTTTGTCGAAAGTACGTTTGGTTTTGCCAATGCGTACCCAATCTCCTGTGGCTAACTGTCTACCTTTCTTGGAACTAGTGACTGACGAGAACGTACCAAACAGACGCTCGGAGACGGTCACTTCGTTGTCGGGAGTCACTTCTTGAGGGGCACGTCCAATGCTCCGATGGTAAGATTGGTTGTACGATTGAACGAGGTGTGGCAAGATGTCGATGTACTTGAGAGTGTGTTGATGCGTAAAATATTTCCACATGCGTTCTTTCAAAGTGCGTTGAAAACGTTCCACGATACTGGCTTTAGTTTCGGGATTCTCGGTGGTAAAAAAAATGAATGTCACGTTTCTTCAATTCTTTTTGGAAAGCTTGGTTTAGAAATTCGGTACCTTTGTCGGTTTGCCATCGAAGAGGGTGACGACCACTTTGTTTCAACACCAGTTTCAAGGCTCGCACTAATTCACTGCTCGATTTGGAAGTCAAAGGCACGACCCAAGCAAATTTGGAAAAGACGTCGATGACACAAAACAAATATTTGTAGCCACGATTGTAGGTGGCCAAATGAGAGACATCGGCTAAATCCGCCTGCCATTGATGATCGATACCTTCCACTTGGGTGCGACTTCTTGAAAATTTTCGTCGAATAGGTTTGTGTAAGGTGTACGTAGCTTGTTCTTGTAACCATCGTTGCACTTGAGGTAAACGGACACTTTTCAGTTTTGTTTTGGCAGCACGATACAATTTTTGAACACCTCCGTAGCCAGCTGGATGAGATGGATCGTAGTAAATGCTAGCTAAGACCTTCTCCATTTTTTCTTTTTCCTTTTTTGTTTTTTTAATAAGTGATCCAATCTTCGCTGATGCTTTTCGCTATGGAGCGAGTTGGTGGTTTGGAAACAGTTTTACGTGTTCGATGTGCCACAGGAGTCGAAGTGGAAGGTAGTTTTGGTAATGGTGTTGGAGGTGGTAATTGTGGTAAGAGAATTTCTTTGGTTTTCTTGTCTTTTTTCACTTCTGGTTTCACTTCTTTCTTTTTTACTTCTGTCGAAGAAGGAGTGGACATCCTCTTTTTAACCCAAGCTTTAAGCTCTTCTCGTTGAGGTGTAGGGGAAGGAGTCAGCAAGGACGTTGCAATTTTACTAGGAAGAGGACCTGCTGGTGGTGTTTGAAAGACTTCTCGTACCTCTTCTTCAGGTATCCGTGGGGTTGCTTCTGTCTTAACCGCTGAGGTAAGTGGTGGTGGTGGTGGTGGTGGTGGTGATGGACTTTTCATCAGGGCTTTCAAATCTTTCAAAGAAGGTACAGTTGTTTCGTCTAATGTTTTTGGTGAAAGAGTTGCAGTCGTTGCAACAATTGACCGCACCGTTGAGATTTTTCCGTTTCGGACAAATCGCTACGATCCATCAACGATTGCAATTCGTGTTGTAACTGTAACATTTCGGTCAAATGAGGATTGGGAGGTAATTGTGGGGTCCGTTGTTCTTGCCAACGATGGTATTCCATCCATCGTTTATAAGGGACTAAAGTCAGTTTACGTCCTTCCATTAGATTTCAAGAATCACGTCTGGGATCTTTTGACTCCAGTGTTCTCCTTTTATCTTCGTCCTCCCAGGATAGTTCCAAGTGATCCCATTACTCCTTGCAACAAGGGTTGTGCTATGTTTCTCAGCAAGGGTGCTAACATGGGTAAAATAGCAATTCCTCCGCGTTGCACCAACATCTTTTTCTTTTGACGAATAGGAATTTTCTTTTGGACCATTTGGCGAAGAACGTGTCGATGTTTGGCTAAGCATTTTTTCTGATGTGCAGACAAAGGAATCGTGCCTTTCAAAACATTCAGACAACATTCTCACACGGTATCAATGACGTCCTTCGAAGCGGTTTGAATGAGTTTTTTTTCGCATGGGTGAAGGAGCTTTGGACAGGACAGACAACATGTCCCAATGTTTGACTAAACGAGGAGGTAGTCCTTTACTTTTCTTTCCTTTAGGAGTAGAAGAGGATGGGTTTTGGAGGGTGACATTTTTTTTGTGAATTATTTCCAGGGCAGACACCAAAAAGTACACTAACGTCAATCACTTGGGTACATGACATTTTATCCTTTTTTAGCACAACCAAATTGTCTTGTTTCCTTTTGGAACAGGAGAACGATACATCTTTGGGTACACGACAGCCACTTAACTTCATAGTTCGTCCTTGTTAGCCCTTATCCATATGGTCTTTGTCCCTGATCAATTTTTTTTCTCTCTTTTAGAAATTGCTCAACCTTTCCCAACATGTTGTCAATATGTCTGTAAACAAAAAAAAAGGACTGAAGAAACCGCCTCTTTGGTGACTCCTTTTTCTCTTGGAACGACTGTGTCTTTTCTGTAGGTGTCGTCGATGCTGAACTAAACGTTTTTTTAGGATGACATGACTGACGTTTTCGTTTTCCTTTTCCTTTTTGCACAGAAGAAAGACGATGGTGATGGTGTACACATCTTGGTGGTGCCATCTTGAGGTGATTAGCAGCACAAAAAAAACACTGATGTTAAAATGGACCTCGGGTATTTTTATACTGGAATGCGTCTCCACTGATTGTCTTTACGTCGTATCAACTTGATGACAGGCAACACACGTCGTGGAGGAGTTCGCAAAGGGCTAAATCGAGCCAATTCTTGGTTGGACAAATCCAGTAAACTTTGTAACGCACCTGTTCTCTCTTGGACTTTGATTTTGGTGGCAGGTACTTTGTGAGCAGCAGCCGCTGCTGCTAAAGAGGAAGCGGGTATTACTGATGGAGAAGACATTTTTGGAGACGCTCTCTTGTAGGTTGAAACTGTTTTCGGTGGACTTTTCTTTTTCGTTTTCTGAGGTGGTGACTTGGCTTTGGTACCGTGACTCTTTTTCGTTTTCTGAGATGGTGACTTGGTTTTGCTACCGTGGCTCTTTTTCTTTTTCTTCTGGGTACGTTTGGGAGTAACTTGTTTGTTGAGGACAAGTTTGGGTGAATTGGGATCCCATTTTAGGAGGGAACGAATGATGACACCTCCTAGTGAACCACTACCTCCAGGTTTCAAAATGATTTGCTTTTTGGTTTGCGTGTCAATGCGAGGATCAGCTAGTTGCGTCAAGGCTACTTTGTTTCTGTCACAAAAACGTTTGATTTGATGTGGAATCTGAATGATGCCTTGCAGTAATTGACGTGCTGTCACCGTAAACCATCGTAAGACTTCTTTGAGACTGGCTTCTAAGACACGAGCACGTATTTGTGGATTTTTCTCGCGACTAATGCCATACAAGGCACGAAGCAATTTAACGGGAAGATGAGACTGAAGGGACGTCATGTTGACAATGTGTGAGACAGAATCAAAGTAACCAAGGTTTTTATACATTTTTGTCTTTGCTGGTCATGGTTAAGTCGATGACGGGGATGAGTACACGACAGGTCCACCGTCTTGACACCAGTGGTGAAACAGATGGGTACGAAATCGCAAATAATCGGGGGTAGTGGGTTTCAAATCCACGAGTAAATAGGCGTGTGGAGTTTGAGTGGCATCTTCGTACGCATGATTTAGCCAAGGTGTTCCTAACTGTTTGGCTAAGACTTGCACTTGCGATTTATCTCTAGGACTTTTAAACAAGACCACGTAATGAGCATTGAGACTGATGGTACGATGGGCTTTACTTTGTTGAAACAAATTTTGAGTAATGTAAATGACACTGGCATTACGATGATGCCCTTTGCGTGTAAACCACAGTTTAATTTCTTCTTCGTCTTCTCCTAACATGTCATCAAAAATAACCAAATGGGTTTGACTGGGGTCAGACACGATACCGTCGTCTTCGACCGGAATGCCTTCCACAAACACAATGGATTCACCTTGACTTTCTCGTAGAAGGTTGTACGCGGATTGCCACTCTTTGTAACACCACACGATACGTTGAGGTGGACGATCGATCAAATGATGTTTATGTTCGATCAAACGTTTGACAAATTCGGTTTTGCCTGAACCGCTAGGTCCAGCAATGAGCATGTTAAAGGGATGTCGAAGATACAAGGCATCCCAACTAGCACGGTCTAAATGTTCTTCAATGACTTTGAAAGTGGAGGAAGAGGGAGCAGAGACAGTAGAGGTAGCCATAGTAGCGTCAGGAATGTCATCTTTCGTGTAACACGACGACAAACAAGACAAGAGTTTTTATACTTTTTCAGGACACGTTTATTGCAAACTTTAAAATGAAGTAACACGAAAGACATAAATACATAATAGCTAAATGGTTAAGTACATGAATAAAAGACAAATCAACACAACTATCGTGGAATATAAACAAATTTCTACTTGACAACATTTTTTGTCATTCAAATGTAGTGTCCTAGGGACAGTGTGTAATGTTCTAAACGTTTGTACATGGTTTGGTACTGTCACACAAAGGTTCTCCTGGAATGGTCTTTCGGAAAGGTCAAGGACCGTCCTGTCATGAAGAGAATGGTTTTCCTCCGTGACAGACTGTTCTTCTTCTTCTGGTATTGTCACTAACACAGAATGAAAAGTGACTTTTTTCACGGAACGTTTTAATGTTTCAGGATTACAAATCTCGGGCATAGTTAGCCACTTCTTTAGTCCAAGCCTCAAAACCCACCCTTTTCCAGTCACGTACATCTGTCCAGTGAGTGTGTAAGTCACAAGCTACACACACATCCTCATACACCTCTTCGGCACCTAAAAGTTGACGAATCTTGTTTTCCCGTAAAGGTTTAGAAGTATCCAAATGAAAGCGCAAAGCTTTCAGGAGAATGAGTTTCTCGTGAGCATTTAAAGTCATCACTTTCATATTTTTGATTGTGGAGTGGTACGTACTGTTCGTAAAGTGTCCACAAATCATCGGACGGTAAACGAAATCCCAGAAAGCAAGTCACTAAGACACACACGATACGTCGTCCCCAATTCAATGGACACAGTTCTCGTAAAAGGCAATGGTAATCCTCCACTGTTTGAATATGGTCATGGATCTCCTTCCACGGAATCTGTTGAATCACTAATGATAAAGGTTTTGGCATGGTAGAACGATTTTATAGTCACTTTTTTTCGACAGCTATAACCGTACTTTCTGCACAAACATAGTCGTATTATTCCGTTCTCGAATCCAAATTTTTTAGTCACTAACTGACACATAACCAGTTGATCAGAAGTTTCCTCTTCCACTAAGTATACATTTTGTACAAGATTGTGGTAACTCTCTAACTCTCTAACTCTAATTCGATTCAGTAAGTGTAACTGGTAGTACATATAATCTCTACTAACAATACACTTTTCTCCCACTTGTTGTTCATCAATGTCTGACCACTTGAACACCTTCTTCAGAATCAATCCTTTTATAGCATTGAGGTACCAGTGGTTCAAACATCGGTGACGTAACGGATGCAATAGTTCTTTGCGTTTGACTTGTATTTTGACCAACTCTCGATACATGCGTTGTCTCAATTCCACAGGTAAACCACGAATATTCTCTAGTAAAGGATCCATAACCATGTCTTAAACACTTCTCTTAGAGCGAAAGTATTGAACGTAGTGAGTTATTTCATTCCACTGCCATTCAGGATAACGGTCCAGAATGCTAATAAAATCTTCCGTTGTAAATGGTCAAAAGCGAAAACAAAGAATGAACACAACTTTGATCCAGTGACATCGAACTTGTTGGTTGACTTCTTTTACTTTCCTCCTGTGAATTTCTCGACACAAAAGTTCTACAGTCACCAATTGAGATTTGGCACTAGCAAGACTCTGCCAAATGTCCTTGTAGATCTTCTCTTGCAATTTCAGCGGTAATGTTTGAAGATTGATGTTGATGTCAGGTTTAAATACTTGACTAGGGGTGACCCGACCTTGGACTCCTAACCCTCTGGCTACTTTCTTACTTGACATCGTTGAATTTGAAAAAAGGACGCGACCCCACTAAAGGTACGTAATGACAATCCGGAGACCAACGAACATGTTCCAGGTAAGCGGAATCTTTCTGTTCCCACTCGTGAAGTGACACGCCACAACTAAAGCACTTGACTTTATCCCCTTCACCCAAGTAGAAAAATCCAGCTCTGGCTAATTCTTCGGGGGTAGGTCCTCCCAGATATTTTGGCCATTTACCTCGAAAGGTTTGGATCCGACTTTCATAATCAGAGTATTCTGGCAGACGCACAGGAAACGAATATTCGTATTTTGCATATTCACCTCGATGAGGGTAAGGTGAGATATGCAAAAGTTTGCTCAGTTTTTCGTGACATCCGTAGGGTGGTAACCGAAGCGTTTGTTGTGGAGGATGACATCCACAGATAATGTGAAAAGGTGTACGATGACGAGCGGCATCACTTTCGCATCCGTCAGGATTGACACGTATACCATCATTATCACTCGTTTCCAGGATAGGTTTGGTCGTCTTTGCAAAGTTCCCATGACGATAATGTGGTACTGAATCGCTAAGGTCACAGCGTACAGCATCTACGTCATCGCAAGGTACAGCATCGCACTCAAGTTTACTCTTGCTGGATATTTGCTGGGTAAAAGGATTCATCTTTTTTCTCTTGGTCTTGGTAGTCGAAATGAACTATTGGTCTTGGACGTTGTCCCTTTTTATATGCTGAGCAATATCAGCGTGTCCGTACGGTAAAGTGAAGTGGTTAGGAAGCCGTACTCGCTTCTGATACACGATTTGATAGACTTTTTCCAAAGGTCGACTGACGATTTGATGTGTGGGTAAACGCACAGTCTTGTTAGGTTGATAAGTGGTCACTTTAAAGTTTCCATCCTGACCAGACTGCAAGGCTTCTTTGAGTACGCCAAAGTTCACCACTTGACTGGTGCGATAATTGAGAGTCAATCCTTTCACTTTACACTCCGTGTACACTTCTCCTTGAGGGTTACGGTATTCGTAACCGTAATTTTTAGGCCCGCCACTGGCAAAACTTAGAATCTTCTCCTCGGGATGCTCGTCTGTCCAGGCTCCTAAACGGTCTCCTTCGATTTTAGGTTGCTCTTGACCCAAACGACTAATGTAGATGCAACTGTCCGTGTCAAAATGCAACACACGATCTCCTAACAGTTCTAAAGCTTCGTACAGTTTTAAGCGAGCATGAGCTGTCACGTAAGCCGCAATGATGACATTTCCAAATTCGTTGGCTTCTACAAAGTCCAGTTTTTCTTCGTAATTAAGTAAGAGCAAGTCCTCACGAACGACGTTCACGTGTTTTATGAATTTGGTTTTGTCGTGAATCATCTGGAAGTAACGAAAAAGTTGTGACAAATACTCCGTTTTGGGTAAACACGGACGTTGTGCCATTTTGCCCCACAAACAATTTAACATCACTTTGGCAAACGATCTCCTTCCTTCGTTTTTTTTCCACGTGGTCTAAAGTGATGCCTTCCTGTTCCCAGTATTTCTCTTTGAATTTCTTTTGACTTTCGGGAGTGTGACACCAGGAAGGATAGCCACTGGCTTCTTGTTTCAGTTTCAAAAAAGCATTTACGTTCTCTGAGAAAATGCCTTTTTGAGTCCCGTCACCCTTGTGGTACTTTTCTGTCTTGGGAAAGTGGTAAATTTCGTACACTTCTAACAGTTGGTATCCCAGGTCCAGAGCTTTAAACAATTCTACACTAACCCATGTTCCCGTCAAGGCACGTTCTTCCTGTGTGTGCTGACAAGGGTGGTTTTGGCTGCACGTTTCAGCACAAGTGCGACACAAAGGAAACATCAGTTTTCCTTGGCAATGATGTGGTAAAACGGGATGGTACAAATTCGTGGGAGGCAAGACTTTGCACTTGATCAATCCTTCGTATTGTCGAATATTGTCCACGTCGATGCGTTCGGTCAGCAATTGTGGGTGACCTACGGGAAAGTGACAATACTTGCACACGTATGGGTACAGAGAACACACGTCCAAGTATTTGGTTTCTTCTCCTTTCTCCTCATCGGCTTGGTACAGCAAACAGGTGGCATTCGTCCGTCCTCCGTACAAACTCTCCCTTGGGTTTAGAGGGTCCGCCAGCTTGTAACTTTCCACGATACGCTTAAACTCGGGATCGGTTTTCAATCGCTGGTCGTATTCGTGTTCCCACATTTCTATCACTTGATATCCTTGCTCTTCTAACTTCAAGCGACGTTGACAAGTGGCCTGGTACAAGTCTTCCATGGTTTGTTGTAGAAACTGATATTTAGTGCTCCGTTGAGGATAACAGATAGGAGATCCATGAAATAAGCAACCGTTAAACTCGTACACGATCTGAGGGTTTTCTAAGTTCCAACCATCTACCAAATACCTTTTTTGGCAAAATGAATAGTATTTCTTTTCGAAAGTAATGAATGGTCATGAAAAGGACCGTTGGGTCTTTTGTTTCCTGAGAACACACTCAAGAACGAGAAGCAATTCGCTTTAATTGCCTTATGCCTTTGCCACGGCCAAGGCCAACTTGTGGACTTGCTCTTGTCAGTGATTCAGTAGAAATTACTAATGGTGGAATCTCTGGTGTAGTCACAATGTTAGTCTGCTTGGCTCGGGAAGGTCTTTTTCTCTTCGGTCGTAATAAAGAAGTTTGATACATTTCTTTCAGATTTCTTAACTCCGCTAAAATATCCAAGAGTATCGTGACCGTTTGACTTTCACTGTTTTCCTTCTCTCCTGGACTTGCTTTCTTTTCTACTGCCTCTTCTTCTTCTTGTCGTTTCCTTCTCGTCTCTTCTTCTTTTCGCTGTTGCTGTTCAAGCAGAAATGCTTCTTCTGCTTCTTTCTGCTGCTGTAAAAATTTCTCTAATTCTTCTTTTTGTCTTTGTTTAAAATCGTCGATGCGTGGTAAAGAAGGAGAAATTGGTGAAGGTACTGGTGCCGGTACAAATTCTTGCGAAGAGAGAAAATCAACTAAATCCCAGTTGAAATCAACCTCTTCGGTCAGTGACACTTTGTTCACTTTAGTAGCTGATGCTATACCATTGCTTTTCGTCTCCGCAGCTGGTGCACCCCAATTCATTGTCTTCTTAAGTTCCGTCATGTTTGACTCAACAATGCCGCATCTATTCACTTCGCACGAACGCTAGTGAACGTATATAGGCATTGTGACGTCACAGGGAACTCTTTTCGGATTGGAAGACAGGCTCCGCGAAGTGACCGAATTTTGTAACGCGTATTGGGATTGGTCAACCATTTCAATCTGTTTCGATCCAGTCTTTCCCTATAAATACACACAGTTCACTTCATTTCCTTCACCTGTTCTCATCACACACAAAGAAGATGTTGATCACTGCAAAATCCTCTAGTTGGTTATCGTCATTGTTTTTTGATCCGGAATGACCCGTGTATGCGAAAACAAAATGGACTGTCATCCGGATTAAAGGTGCCACTGTTTGGAAAAGAAGATGTTATGTGGAAAGACAAGGCTGTTTGAAGCGGACTCTCATCTTCGGACAAGAAGTGAGATGCAGTTTAAGACAAGCTTTGAGAAAGAAAAGAGCAATGCGATGTCCTGTATGTTAACGCCATGATGTTAACATCATAAACAACGGCCCTTTTCAGGGCCACTTTCCATGCCTCGAAAAGATTATACTTTTCCATAACAAATTGCCTGTATAAGTTATAAAAACATACATTTCACTACATTCACTAACACGACGAACGCTTGATGTCACAGTACTTGACGAATGCTTGACGTCACAGTACTTGCACATTGCTACACTGTTGACAAGTGTCCAGTACCGTGACGTCATGCTACCTGGGACCATTTCTCTTGACGCTATACAGTCCCAGAGTGTGCTGATACAAAAATCTTGTCGCCAAAGTACAAAACACCCTATTTTAATGATAACTCCCATTGTCGCTATAAAGGCACGGCTGTGCCATTTGTCGCCAAAAATCTTGTCGCCAAAGTACAAAACACCCTATTTTAATGATAACTCCCATTGTCGCTATAGGATCCCCTTCACTACTCTTGTTGCTATCGGAATTCCTTCCAGGTGTTTGCTAGTACGCTTTCCTAGCACCTGTTTTTCACCCCGTACGTCCGTTTGTTTGTTTTGGTGGAAATCCCTTTATCAACACTGGGTTGTCGTCTTAGGGATTATACAACCCGCACAATAATCTGTCCTCTGATGTTGGTCCCTCGTAATCTGCTCTCTGTAGAAGTGTGCTAGTGCCATTCTTAGTACTTTTCCCTCCTCTTTCTTTTGCCATGTTGCCTTTCCCCTATCCTTCTTTTCGTAACAGTTAGTTGGGTATTCATGCGAGAGTAAGAAAGAATAGAAAATATATCTTTTTTATATATAAAAAAATGCTTGAGTGTTCTAATTATCTCGTGCTTCCAAGTAGGAGTAAATGGATAAGAAAAAAGCAAAAGAAAAGATATTTTTTTTGTGTGTGGAAAACATGCAGGAGAGTTAGTGATAAATTAAGTTATGTATTGTTTTCATGCTTTAGTAAAAACAATACCTTATTTATCTACTTAATTGATCACTAACTCCCCTTCATGTTTTGCACACGCGGAAACATAGAAGTATTCCGTAAATGCGAAACTAGTCACAGTGAAGATTTCAGTTAGTTTTCCAAATAAAATAAAACCGTGAACCATGTTAATTTCACAAAGCTGGTTTCAAACATATTGTTTAACTCACGGAGGGGGGTCGTATCATTGCTTACAATTTATTTGTCATACATGTACAGTAGTTATTATATAGTACTGTATGTCAGATAAATTGTAAGCAATGATAAGAGCCCTTATAGTTCAACATAGTGACTTTAATAGAGTGTAGGACTAGTCCTTTTGGTCATAAAACCCATACGCTGTCTCCAATTACCAAACTTGGGATAAACAACAGTTAGACTTAAAGGTAGAGTAATTGCTGTTCGATTGCAAAGTCATATGGCCGAAATATATTGTGTAGCTATGAAAATGTTATGACACCTTCAACACTTTCCCCGCTCAAAGTTCTTGTGACAAGTCACGTGAACTATTAGCGTTGACTCTTCCGTTGTTGCCGAGGCAGACGATACAGTCACAGTAGGAAGGAAAAGATACTACAGTTACATGCTAGCGGAAATTGTGTCAGTTTCAATCATATAGTTCTGCTTATAAGAAATTGTTTGAGAAATGATGTAAAAAGTTAAAGTCCAGATGAAAATTGTAATAATGTATTTCTACAGGTTTCATCTACTCATCTCTTGATTTACTGATGTAACAGCTTAGGAGTAGTTTTTCTGCCGTTCTTTAACTTTCAATTAGGAGCCATTAAGTTTTCAGACACATTCGGTAACTTCTGTTGATTAAGAATAATTGTATACGAATCTCATTGGTTTGGCATGCGGCAAGTGTTACATGTTCCACATGTCCAGCATAATGTACGTAGGCATATTAAATTTCAAACTAATTTGGCATTCAGTTTATAATGAGACTTTATAAAATGTCATGAAAAGATGTTGGCATTTTCCCAGATATTAACTGCAACCGTCATATTACATTGTAATTTTCTGCTTGAGCTGATTATTGATCAGTGTTGACCTTTTTACATAGCGCAAGGCAAGATGCCTACATGTTACAAAGTTACACATTATACAACAGGTGGATCCAGGATGAAAGGGAGAATACTGTTTCTTGTCTAAAAACTCTTGAATTTCCATGGATATTATAGCTCTCACTGTGTGTGTGTGTGTGTGTGTGTGTGTGTGTGTGTGTGTGTGTGTGTGTGCATATATATATATATATATATATATATATATATATATATATATATATATATATAATTTGTAAAATCTTGAGACATTTTACAGTGGTTGACTATTGAAATTACCTGTTGCATCTTGGGTAGCATTTCCACACATAATGTAGTTTTTATTTTTAGTGCAACATTTGTAATTATGTAAAAGATGACAAGCCAAACTTACATACAGTTTGAGATTTTTTTGTTTCCAAATATTCATAGATGTCGTTTCTATTGGAATGGATTTTTGTGTGGAAATTTTGTAGTCATCAAAGTACAGCCACATGATACAATGCAGATCATTAATATGGGATAGTGAAGAAGAGTGGAATCATGTTTTTCATATTTATTTGATGATATCAAATTTTTCCAGTTTTGCCATTAGAAGGATGGTATGTTACATTCAAATTAGCAAGTAAGACATAAACCAAGGTCATCCAAAAACAGGTGGTGATTCATTACTGTCACTTAATTGGGGAAGTTTGTTGTTTATTTATAGAGTATCACATTAAACATTGTCAGTGTCATTAATGCATTTGTGTTGTTCAAATAAATTTTAACTTTAAGATATATGTTTATCTTCACAAATAAAAACCAGTAATTTTTTTAATGCTATCATTCACATAAAACAATTTTTATCAGCATTATATCATTATAGAAAATGTTACATGTTATACTGTTGCTCACCTGGCATGTAATATTCGAAAATAAAACACATAATGCAAGATTTTATGGAATACTTTACATAGGATGCAAAGATTGTATGAAAAATATATATCTATCTCATAAATATAAATTATTAAAATTATTGATACTCAGAGTTTTTAAAAATCTTCCTCAGTAGCTCTTTAGACAAACACAGAACATCAAATTTGGTATATGGTATTTATTGTATAGATACGATATCATTATATTATTTTACAAAGTGCCTTACACTGGATAGGATACTTTTGTAATGCTATACAAAGTACTTGACCCTAGATAGGATAATATTCTATTGCTTTACAAAGCACTTGACCCTAGATAGGATATTATTCTATTGCTTTACAAAGCACTTGACCCTAGATATAATAATATTCTATTGCCATACAAAGTACTTGACCCTAGATAGGATATTATTCTATTGCTTTACAAAGCACTTGACCCTAGATAGGATATTATTCTATTGCTTTACAAAGCACTTGACCCAAGATAGGATATTATTCTATTGCTTTACAAAGCACTTGACCCTAGATAGGATAATATTGCTTTACAAAGCACTTGACCCTAGATAGGATATTATTCTATTGCTTTACAAAGCACTTAACCCAAGATAGGATATTATTCTATTGCTTTACAAAGCACTTAACCCAAGATAGGATATTATTCTATTGCTTTACAAAGCACTTAACCCAAGATAGGATAATATTGCTTTACAAAGCACTTGACCCTTAATAGGATATTATTCTATTGCCATACAAAGTACATGACCTTAGATAGGATATTATTCTATTGCCATACAAAGTACTTGACCCTAGATAGGATAATATTCTATTGCTTTACAAAGCACTTGACCCTAGATATAATAATATTCTATTGCCATACAAAGTACTTGACCCTAGATATAATAATATTCTATTGCCATACAAAGTACTTGACCCTAGATAGGATATTATTCTATTGCCATACAAAGTACTTGACCCTAGATAGGATAATATTCTATTGCTTTACAAAGCACTTGACCCTAGATAGGATATTATTCTATTGCTATACAAAACACTTGACCCTTGATAGAATATTATTCTATTGCTATATAATCTACCTGACCCTTGACAGGATATCATTATAGTGCTCTACTACATACTTGACACTAAACCATTATATTGCTGTGCAAAGTACTTGACCCTAGATAGAAGATCATTATATTCCTTTACAAAGCACTTGACCTTAGATAGGATATCAATTTTATTAGTTTACAAAGTATATGTACTTGGCCCTAGGTAGGATATTATTTTGGTGCTTTACAAAGTTATTAACCCTAGATAGAATATAATTATGTTCTGGGGACCAGATTTACTAGGGTGAGTGTGATGTCCTTCACATTAATGAGTGAACTTTCCAAGAGTTTATATTGAATTTAATTTTCCCTCTTCAGCTGTTGATCCATGCAGATCCTCTCCTTGTGATTCTAATGCATCTTGCATTGCAAATGGTACACTTGAATACAACTGCACTTGCAACTATGGTTACCAAGGTGATGGGTGGTCATGTGACCCAGTGGACAACTGTCAGAAAGATAATGGTGGTTGCCCAGCCAATACTACAGTTTGTATTTACAATGGACCAAAACAGGCAAGATTATTTAATATTTCTGTGATAATCGATTGCATTAATCTATCATTAATCAACAGTTTTCAAATAAGAGTTGTATTTTGGTCAATTCTTTGGACTTGTCATAATGATGTTGAATAACATTGTAATATTAAAATATCAATGCCAGAAATTATGGTAGTTAACCATATTTGTCAAAATTTAATTTGTTTAAGTAATGGAAATTGACAGTTTCATCTTCTCACACTTGGTTATTACCTTCATAACTTGGCAACCTACCATATATACTTGTTTTAGGTTGAGTACAACTGCAAACAACAAAGATCCTTCATAGTTCATCAATTTTGTTTTTTCATTGATTACTCTTGACAAATTGCCAAATCTGGAGTTGTACAGTTTGCAGTGTCTTATAATTGAGTATAGGTTTTTGGTACATATTATATCTTTTATGAGGTAAAATTGAATGTTTATATATGCCTTGCATATTTTTCAGTTTCTTGTGAACTTGTACAGTCATTATTGGTATCAAACCTTCTTTGTGTTTATTCTGGCATTTTCCTTGGAGTAATGCTGCAATTCAAATGTTATTGAGATATATTTTATTTGTATATTGAATATTTGCTTTTTGTTTGCCCCCCCCCCCCGTAAGCAGGAACCATTAGGAAAAGAGAAATTTAAATGCTTGCTGATCATATAAATTTATTTTTTTGTAGGAAGTGCCTGCCATAAAAGCTGGAATGTTTTTGTAATACAAACATAACTAATTGATACATTAAGACTAAGGTCTCGCATACCAGACCTGTTTATATCTTTCTAGAATATTCATTTTCAGATTGAATGCCAGTGTAAGCCTGGATATGCCCAGTATGTGAGTGGGTTTGGCTGTGAGCTTCAAGATGTTTGCTCCAATGTTACCTGTCCAAAGCATTCCTTCTGTAAGACGACAGGACCACAGCAGTATGAGTAAGTTGATCATATGGCAGTATACCATTACTGAAAGTTTATAGATTCTCTGAGGGATTTTGTATTTTCTGATGCCAAACTATATGTTGATTTGATGAAACATGTTCAGATGTTGGACTCTACTTGACAAATTTGGCTGAGCCATGTCTGTCCATTTGTCACCAGTTTGTTTTCTGTAAGATACCCTTACTGGAAATTGTTTGATTTTAACCAAATTTGGTACACAGTATTATATTAAATCTCAAGGCATCAAGTTTCTAACCATCAATGTCATCATTTAGAGTCACTATGGACTCCAATTTCCTGTTGTTCTAACTTTTGTATCCAGGGATTTTTGAATATCTGTCAGATCTGGCATGCAGCATTGACCCTGAATGAGTGAGTTACAGCCTTCCACAAACTCCATTTACTGGAATTTTGTGCTCCAGATTGTCTATATACTTAATTTTGCAGCTTCAGCCATATTAGCCCTGAAACTTTATATTGATAAGATTCTAGCATTCCATAAGACTATTTTTAAACCCTGAAATGGGTAATTTTAGGACTGAAATGAAAATAGAATACAGAGCAGATAAAAACATGAATCCAACAGAATGCAGAATGAACCCAAATGAAATGCAAGATAAATGCAAAGAATTGGTGTAAGCATTAGGAAAAAAATGGAGAGCACAAGTGCACAATGCAGAATGATGACAATTCTTTTCAAGCTGCAGAATCTGTTATAAATCTGAAAATCAACCTGAGAAATTCACACTTCCATGTAACTGAGAAGTAAATGTTCTAATATAGGATTGATTCAGTGAGGAAATGAAGGCATTGGTTGAAAATTTGATGTTCTGTTTCCTGGCTGTTAGTTGATTATTTTGGGATAATTTTAGAACATGGCATAGAACCTACAACTGGTGCATCCTAGAATGCTCAAATTGCTGTTGAATGTCCAGGATAGTCCTGATTCCTATCCAAGTTGTGATATTGTCATTGCCTTAAGGCAGATATGATGAACAATAGCCCATGAACTGATGATGCCCTAGTCATTTGTGCAATGGATATTTGAATGACATTAGAAATTAAATTTGCTGAAAACTTTTTTGACAAATATTTTTCATACAATGATTGCAGTTGTGATTATATTTTGTTGTTCAGTATTGTTTTGTGCATTTTATGCATTTGCTTTTTTTATTGAAGCACACTTTCTATAACAGAACATACTGAAGCAAATGTCCTTACCCTTTAAACCTTAAGATGCAAATATCCTCACCCTTTAAACCTCAAGAAACAAACTTCCTCACTTTTTAAACCTCAAGAAGCAAATATCCTCATCCTTTAAACCTCAAGAAGCAAATATGCTCATCCTTTAAACCTCAAGAAGCAAACATCCTCACTCTTTAAACCTCAAGAAGCAAACATCCTCACTCTTTAAACCTCAAGAAGCAAATGTCCTCACTCTTTAAACCTCAAGAAGCAAATATCCTCTTCCTTTAAACCTTAAGAAGCAGAATACCCAACTTTATTCAATGTATTTTTATTTCATTCTAGTGAAGTGAAAACAGAAGGAAATACATTAATTTCAAATGCAAAAATGAAGTACAAATAGAAATTAAATGGAGATTCATCAAATTATACATTTTAGGATCTGTACAGTTATTTTTCCTGATTGTCCATCGTCCTGACTTTGGTCAGCAGCATTAATTTACCAAAGATTGCTGGATTCTGAGCAAATTTGGCATGCTGTCATTGTAATGAATAGCTCATGGTGGAGTTCAATTTTTATTGTTCCTCATGCCATTTAGATGAGTTATGATTCCTTGTAGTCCATTTTTTGGTATTGTTTTCTGCATCATTACTTTACCAAAGATTTTTGGATTTCAACCAAATTTGGCAGGCCTGTCAGTTTTGATGAAGTCTTTTATGAGTTTGAATTACATCATATACACAAGTTAAGTCTCTTGATTATTCATGTGCCTGATTTTTTGATTTCCATGGTATACAATATTACAAAGGTTAAGAATTGTTTAATTTGGCATACAGCTTTACAGTGATGAAATCTTGAATGGTTTTGATATTTAGCATTCCACAGCATCCTTTGCATGAGTTATATACCTTGATTATCTGACTTCCTGAATTAGGTTTCTGCAACACATCTTTACAAAGGTTTGTTGAATTTTGATAAAAGTTGGCATGTAGTTTTTTGTGGATTAGACCTTGAATGAGTTGAATTCTTGCATTCATTCACAGGAGTTATGGCCCATGATTATAAGTGCCAGACTGGTTTATTCATTATTACTTTGCCAAGGATTGATGGATTTCAATAAAGTTTGGCATACAGATATATATTAATGAGACCTTCAATGAATTTGATTTCAAGCTTTCCCCAGTTGTATTTAGATAAGTTATGGCACTGTAAGATCTCAGCTACTGTTATTCCCTAATTGAGTTCGGACTGGTATGTGTTGAGTGGTTGGTCAGAGACTCGGATTATCTAGATTATTTTCACTGTTCAGTAAGTAAAACTTAAGATCTTTATGACTTAGATAATTTTTACAAGATAATTATTAAATGTTTGTTATATGCTAGAAAATTTTGTAGCAATAACAATGAGTTTTTTTTTCCCCAAAAGAAAGTTTTTGATTTAATGGAATAGATTTGTTGCTCAGAAGTTGAACCATTTTTTCCTCCAATAATTAATTGTATGCTGTATATACTTGCTTATAAGTTGAGCCCAACTGCTAAAATATGTAGACCCTATATGCCATGGCATAAAGTACTGGCAGAGCATGGTTTCTGTTGTTTGTTCTTCTAATATAATTGTATAGACCTAGATCTGCTGGCATATTTTGTGATGGCAAATCTGGGTCTGTGCAGGTTACAATTTAGCTGTACTTACAAGTGAGTATAGATGGTATGTATGAGAGTTTCAAAAATTGGCATTTTATATTTTCAAGTCAGGTTCCCCACTAATGATACACATTTCCAGCCAGTATCATTTCGAGAACATTGCCTTTCGTATTCATTTTCACACATGAAAATGCAATTTCACCTTCATTTTTCATTGAGTGAAGCAAGCTTGAATGCCAATACTTGTAATATTGTCTTTAGCTTTTTCTGTCACATGGTAGGAAGGGACCATGGGTGCATATAGTGGTCATTTTGAATGGTCCCCATTCTAGAGCTATCATGAAGTAACATAATTGATGTTATGATGATTTGTTGACCTGACATCACTGTTTCTGGTTTCAGAATATGGAAACTATATGATTGCTTCATGTGTTTTTTGTTTAATTCATACATAGATTAGAAACACTGACTGTGCAGACAATATCTACACTTAAAAGCAATACTACTGAGAACATCTCATGGAAAACATCTTTTAAGTGATATTTAGATGCATGTTTCTTTTATGTCTAGCAAGCCAGATTTGCTGCAAGACCTGTCCTGTAATTTTTGTTATTAGTTTTGAAACTCCTCATGTATATAATTTGGGATTTATCCATTTGATAGAATGTTGTTATGTACATAAACAAGACTGTTAGATATATATAATAATTGAATGAGTTGTCTGACCTTATTTTACAGGTGTATTTGTGAGGACAGTTATAGTGGTAGATTTGGACAGTGCAATGGAAATATACTCCAGGTAAGAATTGCTCTATTAAGTCAGATAATCAAGGTGTATAACTCATTCAAATGATGCTGTGGAATGCTAAATATCAAGCCCATTTAAGATTTCATCACTGTAAAGCTGTATGCCTGTATATTCTGACAGTTTTTTGTTTGTATAAATTATCCCACTTATGTGCAATATCAAGCAGACTCGTCATTTAGATCTGACTTGGTGACAAGTCTAGATAAAATCAGTATGGATAAGATATAACTACATTTATCAAAATAAAATATCTGATTTACATATTGATGGAAATAATGCTGGATCATTCTTTTTATTGACAATGTTATCAACAATGAGTGAAATTTTCCTCAGTTCTTAAATTTTTAAGCATCAATCCATCACCGCTTTCACAGTTCTTCATTGATGTCATCTGTGCCAATCATAAAAGGCCTAATACATAGCAGGATTTATTTGTGGTAAAAGCACATGTAGATGATATAAAATGGCAGATTTTGTTTTACGATTAATCATACATTGCTATTCTTTCTTTTTTGAGATACATGAACATAGAGAAAACTAATAACTGAATCAAATTTCATGCATGTGGGATGAAAATCAACATGAGGGCTTGTATAAACCATGTTATAAAATTATTTTCAAGTGTAAATAGTTTTCTTTTATATGAAGAAGCTTGTAATAAATTTATTTCAATTCTCTGATAGTGCTTTTCTAATCAGTTTTTCAAGCCACAGTTAACCCATCAACCCCTGGAGGTTTTTGTCATTTTCGCGTGAAATGCAAGTATGAAATCGATTTTGGGAGATATTTTTGAATGCAACCTAATACATCGACTTCCAAGACATTTTCAGTTAAGTTAATGCCTATATATTGTGTTAGAAACGTTGATTTTCATTGGCTCTTTCTTCTGAGCATGAGCAGAAGGGTAAAAGTTGGAGTTCTCTTTTTTTTTTTTGCTTAACAGACCCATCATTTTCGTATCGAGACCACTCTTTATTTTAAAAGCCCATCTTATGTTACTGTTTGCAATGGTTCACATGTTTGTGTGCAATTCAGACTGGTCTGTCTTAGATTTGAGGCCAAAAAGTCTAAAATCTGGACACAAAACCAGATCACAACCTCGGGCGAATTTCGGCTGGAAAAAACTCAGGTCCAAAAAGTGACATTTTTCCCTCTGTATTTTGTAGTGCAACTAGAACATCAATATTATTTGGTATCATCTTAAAGCTACATCTGTTTACCTTTCAATAATACTGCCCACTTTATTGTGTCATACATGACCTTAATGCTACAGAGCTCAGAAGTAGACTACCACCTCCTGACCCATAAATGCTGCGCTAGGGTTAATTAGTTAATACTCTTTGTTGGTACATTGTAATTTAGAGATGACTGAATAAAAATTCAAAGAATTATGCATCAGGTTTAGTTATTGTATGTGATGGATATTTTGTTGATTTGTTTTGTTGTTGCAGACCCTACATGATCTAAACAAGGAGGATCCTGAACTTATGGGTCAGCTTGACCTTATTATTAAGATGATAGAGACATACTACAAACCTGAGATGATGAATGCTGTACCCATTACAGTCTTTGCTCCAAACAACAATGGATTTCGAACCTTGCCTACCTCAAATGTAAGTGTAGTGGTTATTCATGACAGTCCTGTGAGGATCATTCACTCAACAGTCATGCTCAGTCACCTAATAAATGTAAACTTCACCTTTAGTGTCACATTGACATAGCTGCCTTTTGAGATGCCCCCTCACATTAGCCAGTTTAGTTCTAGTATTGTAGTGAAAGCCATCAGTAGCTTGGCTTAGTCTGAATATTAGTTATGCTGACGAACAAACTCTTTCACATTCACATATATGTGTTTTGACAGTTGATTGACCATTAACCATTTCCCAAGTAAGTTAGCAACTAGGCCCCTGTCACTACCCTATGTATGCATGCTATCATTTGATGATAAAATCACACAAACTTGTGATTCATAACTATAACAACAGTATCTAAATAGCAACTTGTGTTTTAAGAATATAGTTGGTGATTGGATATTTTAGCTGCCTCTGGTGTTCTATTTTGTCATAAAATTAGTTTGAAACTGTAAGTGTACCAGTAACAGTGAAATAATAGTGGAAATAACTATTTCTGGGAAGTAACAGTTTATTAGATAGTCTATTTTTTTAAATAACTGGGCAAATAGATTGAGAAAATATACAGTTCAAAGCCTAGGTACAGTCAAATCCTGTTATCTCGATTACGTTGAGGGTGTAAAAAAATCTTAAACTTAACAGGGTCCCGAGAATTTAGTTATTGAACCTATTGCATAAAAATGATTATTTATCTGAAGTACCGAATATATTGCATTTTGTTTATGAAATCAAATTGTATTTCTAATGCACAATAAAAATAATAGTTCATTTATGCCTGGTTGTACAAAACAAGATTGGTGGTCTTTTAGATGAGATTAATTAATGAGTTGCACGTATGTTCAGTGATATAAAGTTGTTTTTCTTTCCCCTTTGGTAACCTCAATAGTTTTCTCATGCTCACCAAAATGTAAGTACATTTAGAACTGTACTTTTTAAAAAAATTCTTTTGTTTGTGTTGACTTTAACTAGTAGCAAAATGTAACTGACCAAAATTGTGCATGAAAATTGATCCATTTTGTTGATCATCAGAGGATCCTTTACACCAGTATGCCCATTTTACCCATCAAATTTGCCTCTGTACTGGATAACAATGAGGCTGTTGGCATTCATGTATTGACAGACTGTAAAATGTGTTTAAAATCTTTTAAGTTAACTGCTCCACATTAAATTCTGTAAGAAGTCAACTTATTTTAGTCGTAAAGTTTAGTCCCATGTTTCTCCTGACATTGATTAGTGACCATTGGCAATAACACAGTCGGTGTTTCACTTTGACAGATTGCATGGCTTTGAACTTGGCTTCAAAATAAAAACAATACAAAGTTTTATATCCCCATCTTTCTATTTCATAGACATTAATCCAAGCAGTCCACATTTGCTATGTTCAGTTTGTGCTGAAGAATCTGTAATCATTGCACAGCAACTGACAACTTCATGAACAAATGAATGGTGACTAATGAACCAGTGTAGTTAATTGTGCATGGATTAAGTTGGTGACTGATTAACCAGTGTTGTTCATTGTGCATGGATTAAGTTGCTGACTGATTGGAATGATGATATTGGAATGGGATTACAATATGGTTTATTCCACAAGATATCATGAATTTTATTCTATCTATAATTGCATCATTAAATGTAGTTAAAAGTACCTACTTTGTTTTAAATATATCGTGTGAAATGAATTATGTAGTTTTAGCTACATTTATTGATGTGGACCTGCTAATTAACCAAATTACAGATAATATAAAATTTGCAGTGCAGTGTGCAACAACCAAATAGTTATGGTGTTGACATGTGATGCTGTGCATTGTGAATGCAACTCCTGTAAAGGTCAGAAATGCATTCATTTAATTTCTTTTCTCTAGTGTTGTTTACAATGTTTCTCCACTATCTGCAAGTCATGAACCATGTATTGATGCAATTGGTTCATTAGCATTTGTAATGGTAAAATTTTTTCTGTACCAACTTTTTCCATCCTTACTGGTGTAGTGGAAACACCAGATCATTTGTTGTAAAATTTCTCAGAGATGGACATTGAAAACTGCATTTTGATGAATATATCTAATCAACATGTCACTTTGGACCAAAAACTTTTGTCTGACATAATAGGGTTATCGACTTAACATGGGTTGAGATAAGCAAGTAATAATTATTATTAGCAAATAAGGACTTTTCAAAACAGGATGAAAACATTTAACATGCATGGGTTCTCGGGTTCTTGAGATAACTGAGGTCAAGATAAGTTGGTTTGATTCTGTTATGTTAATTAAGAATTAACTTTAAAAATGCACTTATATAGGTCAGAGACTAATAGGACAATGGCTAAGTTGTGGAATTTGCAAGAAGTGTTGTAAATGTAAGATCAAAATTGTTTTCTGACCTGACAAATGTAAAAATCAAGAAAAAAGCTGTAAAGCAGATAAATATTTAATCAGTGCCTAGATTTAATGGTACATAGACAAATAAATAAACCATAAATATGCAATCCTATCATGGAGTTTTGTAATGAAGCTATATGAAGTGAGTGATTATATTACAAAAACCTGTTGTTCTATAAATAGATAATCTAGCATCTGTGTTTATTTGGAAAGAAGGACTTAGTTCATATACTGACTATAAAAGTGCCATGTCTGGAATTCAAAGCATTTTGGTATGTTATAAATGATTTGTCATGGTAATGTTTTAACAAAGAAATCCTTAGGCTGACAATCAATGATTTCCCAACTAAACTAACCGATGATAAGTATTTCAGCACATTAGACTGTACACATGGAGTGGGAAAATTGAAGACAAATCTTCATATCTAACTACATTCAGTACACCTTTTGGACGCTACTGATATCTTAGGTTACTTTTTGGGAAAACAAGTTCACAAGTCATACTTCAAATGAAAATGGATGAAAATTTTGGGGTATTACCAAATGTCACACATATAATAAATGACATATTGGTGTGGGGATGCTCTCACAAGGAACATGACATATTAATTGTGACTTGAGCATGCACTCTCAAATGTTCTCAACCCAGAAACATGCGTAATAGGCACAGCGGAAGGATCTTTCATTGGCCATACAATATGCTTGTCATGTTTAAAACCCAATGAAAACAAGGTTGAGGCTTTTCTTAAACTTGATGCTCCCCAAAACAGGTTCAAATTAGAAAACCTATTAGGAATGGCCAACTATTTTTATAAATTTGCAACAGATTTACCAGAGGTTACAAGCCCTTTATGCACCCTCTTGAAGAAAGACATGGAATATTTTTGGGATGAACCTCAGAAGAAGGCATTTCAAGGGTTTAAGGATATAATCATGCAACACCCTGTGCTGGTTTACTTTGACTTGATCAAGCAATTATCACTCAAAGTAGATGCTTCCAAATATAGGATTGGGGCATGCCTTATGCAAGATGGTCATCCCATAGCATTTGCATCCAAAAGCTTAACACAAACCAAAATAGGATATGCTCAGATAGAAAAAGAAATGCTAGCTATACTATTTTGTTGTACATTTTTCATATACTGGCTTTTGCTAGACCTGTTAGGGTACACTCAGATCACAAGTCAATTGAATTGATTATGAGGAAGCCCCTTTCAGCAGCTTCTACCTGCCTTCAACACATGTTGTTGCAACTTAGGAGTTCGATATCGAAGTGCATCATGTATGAGGGAAATAATTGCCCATTAGTGATTATTTATGAAGACAATCACTTCCGGACACATACCCAAGATTGATCGAAGGTCTTGACATTCACGAACATGCAATCAAACAACAGTTGTTTGTCACAGATAGATGGTTAGAATGTCTGAAAATCGTTATCAAAGTTGACCCACAAAGGCAAACTTTGATAAAGACTATAACTCAGTGAGGGCCTAGTTCAAATGCTGGCTGCAATACAGATGTGCTTGATTTCTGGAATCACAGGGATAAGCTGTCTGTTGAAGATGACTTAATTTTCAGAGGTCAAAAGTTAATGGTTGTTGTTGTTGTTGTTGGACTTAACGCAATTTTTCAGCACACGATAGGCTATTCATGGCGGCCAGTATTATTGGTAGAGGAAGAAACTGGGAAATCACCGGAAAGAACCACGAGAAGCTACTGGCAAGCTTTCTCGAATATCCACATTCACGGAATCCTAGACAGAGGTGAGATGGCAGTGATCCATAACGGACAGCACTTTAGACCACTAGGCCACTCGGAGCTCCTTAAGTTAATTGTAAGGAAAGGTCTCTGGCAGGAGATGATACGAGATTTGCACACTGGTTATCTGGGAGTAAACAAGACATTAAATAAAGTAATAATAATAATAATAATAATAATAATAATAATAATAATAATAATAATAATAATAAAAATTAATAATATTAATTAGGACTCCTGAAAGATGGCATCTTTTGGCCAAGCGTGTCCAAAAAATCACAGACCATGTTAAAATACTCACTCACCATAATTCCAATGCTAAAGAACCTTTAATCCCACATGACATCCCACAAAGGCCATATAAAAAAAATTGGTATTGACTTGTTTGCATTTGATGGAAAAAATTATCTCATGACTTAAGATTATTATAGTCACATTTTTGAGATGGAGTTTTTGCCTGAATTCACAGTATCACAATTATCAGGAAACTGAAAATACATGTTACAAAATCTTATTTGTGATGTCTGTGTCAGCAACAATGGACTGCAATTTTCATCCCAAGAATTCGCAAACTTTGCGAAAGAATGGAGTTTCAAACACATGACGTCAGGTCCATTAATGCAATGTGTAATGGTTTGCCAAGAAATTGCTCACCAAAGCAAGGGACAGTAAGCAGGACCCTTATTAAGCCTTGTTAGGATATAGAAAAATGCCCTTACAAATAAACTTCTCAAAAACAGACCGCTAATCCAACTATTGTTCAAAAGAAAATGCACCAGTCAAAATCAAAGCAAAAACAGAATTTTGACAAATCAACAAAATTACTTAAACCCCTTTCTGTAAATGATTCTGTGAGAGTTTAATTTGGCAAAGTATGGAAATCCACCAAGGCAATAACAGTTCAAAACAGCAGGTCTTATTCTGTACAAACAAGGGATGGTGGTCTTTATTGCTGAAATCAAAGCTTATTTAATAAAACCATGGAGAATTTGTCAGATATGTCCCCATTTGCAGCTGAGTATTGGATGACCCCAAGCAGCAATATGAAAATACTCCATTTTAAACAGTTTTCCCTAGAGAATCCTAATTTGAATATCACTCTCCCAGAATAAGGAGCTAAAACTTTGAGGTGGGATGCCCTATATATAACATAGTCTGGAAAAGAAATGAAACCCAACAAACTAAATATAAATGAAGAATGGATTTGGATTAAGTAACATTGATGGTTACAGATAGAGAACTGACCTGAAGCTTAAGTGTAAATGAGATCCCAGGAGTGCAGTTTATTTGGAATGGTGGAGACTGTTAACAACTTACAAGTACATAACAAGAAGGATGATTGTTTAGGGTATAAAAAAAATGTTAAAGGTTATTCAAGATGCCTAAAAACAATATTATTAATGCAATAAATATGTTTAGGACATTGCTTACATAATGCATTGTCATTATGTGATATATTGCATATGCATTGTCATTATGTGATTTACTGTTTCATGTCAAATGTGTATCATTGAAAATAAATATTTCTGCAGAAATATTTAGATTTCATTGCCTTGTTTTATATGTTACTTTTAAAATAAAACAACTTTATTTTGTCAAAACAAGGGAAATGTATTATTGAAATAGACTATATAATCTACATTTTGTGTACATCTTTCTCCAACTTACATATGCATGCACTGTTAGGGATGCACTTTGTAGATTGCTTATTGGTTACTCTTAAAAAATAAAGTCTTGGAAACTACAGTTGTCTGTTCCAATATATACATCTCACTTTGCAGAACAAAACATACTATAATGTTCTAAAAATTGATTCTTATTAATTAAATATAAAAATGTCCAAAGGCCTTCCCCTCCCTCTCTCCCTCGACCTTTGTAGCAAGATGCAGGATAAATTCTATAAAATGAAGGAATATAGAGGATTTTAATTTTAATTCCACAATATCTCTAGATTTATAAATGATGGTAAAAGTTAAGTCAAACCAATCAAAGGATGAGAGAGAGAGACAGAAGAGAGAATTTTTAAGTCAAACTGACCTGAGAGAGAGAGGAAGGGAAAGTTTTAAAGTCAAACTGACCAGAGAGAAAGAAAGAGTTTATGGTCGGTGGTACTGTTACTAAAGCAAAATAATGACTTAAATCAACTGTAAATATATTAAAATATTTTAATTACCTTTCGTTAGTTCGTCATTTCACTTAGTTTCTATTGCACATTAATTTTCATGAGTTGGTAAATGAATGGCTTAGCATTCATTTGAATGGCTTAGCTATTCTAGTGTTTGTAATGCTCTACTTTTATTATTAAAACAAGATTTAATGTTTAAATAATAAGTGTTTATTATTAGTCAATGTGATGAAAAACAGAAACTAAAAAAAGGAAAACAATCAACTTATCAATATGCAGATGTGAATAGCCACATGAGGCATAGAACTAAATTTTGAACCGGACACACTCTGGGATGTGAGATCATTCATTCATTCGGTCAATACACAGCTGCCTGTAGTAAATCTTAACTCTATTAAAAGGGCAAATATATGTAATTGTATGTGATATAAATAAAATATATATAGAGTATATATGTTGCATGAGTGATATACCACTCATTGTATAAATTGTTCATTAAAAGGAAACTCGCCAAGCCTTGTTTCCTTTTAATGAATTTTTTTTACATCTTGTGGTATATCATTGATACAGCATAAACACACACACACACACACACACATATATCATGTATGCTGTATCAATAATATACCATGAGATGTATACATTTTTCATTGAAAGGAAATGTAGCTTGCTTAGTTTCCTTTTAATGAAAAATTTATATGAGTGGAATATCATAGATACAGTATACATACTATGCATATATTTTATTTATATCACATACAAATACATATATTTGATTTTTGAACAGAGATTTACTACAGGCAGCCTTGTATTGACTTAGTGAATGAACTCATATCCCCGAATGTGTCTGCTACAAAATGTAGTTCTCTGCCATAGTGACTATTTACAATCAACTCTGCATATTGATTTGATTATTGTTTTCTTTTATTTGGTTTCTATTCTTCCAGATTGATTAAATCAATATAATACACACTTATGTTTTAAATATAAAAGATGGAACAGTTGTAACACTTGGATAGCTATACAACTAAAATGAATGCAATGCCATTCACCTTCAAGCGCGTGGAAATTAATGTGGAAAAGAAACTAAGCCAACTGATGAACGAGGTAATTAAAATATTTTAATATATTTACATTTGATCAAAGTCATTATTTTGCTTTATCAACAGTACAATCGACCCACTCAGTCTCTCTCTCTCTCTCTCTTTCTCTCTCAATATATATATATATATATATATATATATATATATATATATATATAGGTCATAACATCAGATTCTTGAGAGCAGAATGAGACAAATTTGTATATCTCTATTTCTCTGTCTCTTTCTCTCTGTCTCATAACAACAATCAGATTCTTGAGTAGAATGAGACAAATTTGCACATCACTCTTTGTATCTCTGTCTGTATGTCTGTCTCTGTCTGTCTGTTTCACTGTCTGTTTCATCGATTTGATTTTAAAACACACTCTCTCTCTGTCTCTCTGTCTGTCTCTATCTCTCTCATCATTTGGTCAGTTTGACTTAACTTTTATCATCATTCATAAGTATACAGATATTTTTTGAAAATCCTCTATGTTTGCCATTTGATAAATATTAGCCTGTATACTGCTGTGCTGCTACGCTGCTCAAGAGAGAGATCTTTTGACATTTTCATATTTAAATGATAATAAAAAAAACCCATTAAATATATCACAGTAGTTGTACCATGTAACCAAGGAATTTACTTGTTTGCAATATTGTATCATTGATAAACACTGTTTATAAATCCCAAGGAAATTGGACACGTATCATTTACGATGAACCATATTCTTGTTGGTTATTTGGTGTAATTTCTATTTCAAGGTTTTACTCCAGCCCAAATCCCTTTTCTCTCTCATTACACATTTCTGAAAGGGTAGTGATGAAAATGTATACCATATTAAATTAATTTAGCAAACGGGGATTATTAATAAATTCAACATTATTTTTCATACGTCACTAGTAACTAATTTGTGTAAATTGATCATTGATCTAGAATCAACTACAGATGCTCTCAAGAACGTTTATATATGCTTATTATTGCATAATGAGCAGATCACAATTTGATATGGTATATCAAATTGTGATCTGCTCATTATGCAATAATAAGCATATATATATATATATATATATATATATATATTGTGTGTGTTGTTTCTTGCTTCTTATACACTTCACTTCTCCCTATTATGTCCAAAAGGAGAAGCCATTTCTCCCTATGATTTGATTTAAATTCTGAAGCATAAAACAAATATAAATTAGCTGTGTCAAATTTTTCACAGATCAATTTCCACAAATTAGTTATGTATGAAAAATAATGATTGACTTCTGATGCTTTTCTAAAGTTTCTTTAACTCTGTCAGAGTTTTAAGAAACCTTGAAAAAACATGAAATGAAAACAAATTCACTGTTAAATGTTTGGATAATATGATTTACTTTTCTTTGTTGTTTTATTATCTTTGAAACAAACATAATACACTGATCTAAGTTTATATTTTAAGAATAGAAATGTGGCAGCCTATTTATGTAAGTTCTTGGGGAAAATGTGTGAAAAAAATTCAGGTTTACTTTCTTTAATGTTTCTGAAAAGTTATTAGAGCAGAATTGAAACTAGAATGTACTGTAAGTAAAAATTAGAAGACACATAATATAAAATGGAATTATTAAGTTCATAAAATGAGGTATATTTTAAAATTTTCATTTTTTTTTGAAAATTTGACAGAGCTAATTTATGTTTGTTTCATTCTTCAGAATTTAAATTGCAACAGTTATTGCAAAAATACTAAAGTGAAACATGTATTGCCTATGCTTTCTTTTGAAGAAAAATTGTACTATTGCTACAAGTTAGTAGGGTGTATGTGAAGCGTTTTCCTTTATCCTCATTTGTGCATCAGATACCCTCAATTTTTAAATTTGACTTCCAGTTTTGACACCAGGAATTGCTTTTTTTTTAAAACTCAGTCTGATCCCCTGGTTCTGACACTAAGGTGATTTTTGATTCTCAGTCTTGCATCTTTAGGGGATTTGTATGTATCTGAAGTTCACTATGCATCAGTGAATATTACTTATTTATATATTTGAAATAGATAATAGATTTGTTGAACCAGATACACAGTTGTTGTCAGTGAGGGGATTTTATAACTATGTGCTGTATACAACATATATCACAGTAATAAATGAATAATTCTTACTAATTAGCTCCCCACTAAACTATGAACAGATGTCCAAGGAACATAAGCCTTTTTGTAGGATAAATGGAATTTCTTTATCAGTGATTATTATCAGTGATGTTGCACACTTGCTTTATTTGTTGACAACTCCAAGTCCTTCTAATCATAAATTGCTTGTTAGAGCTTTGGTGCTATTCCATCAAAACTATTCTAAATACCTTGTTTCTATCGAAAATAAATTTCTAATGAGATTCCAAAAATTTTCTATTCCTAGATATCCAAGTTTTCCTAAAATGGAGGTATTTGGGTCTGTACTCACCTCACACCAGGTTTTTCCTGTCATTTAACTTTCCTTTCTCCCCAAAAGAGTTGTGCAGCTTGAGAGACCTTACCTCTCTCATTTTACTTTATGTCTACAATTTTACTTTTTTCCCCTATTCTCTTATTGACCCCAGGAGTGGCCTTCGGCCCCTCATGGTCTAGAAAATAATTTAAGGGAGACCTACATTAAGAAAGAGTGTAGCATCTGTGTGCCCTGATCTTTCCTTTTTGCCCATTTTTAAACTAATTCATGCATTCACAAACTAATATGTCTTTTACATGCATGAGTGATATCTTTTTCAATTTCAGTTCCAGAAATGGTTGAATGATTCAGTACAGGCTAGTCAGTTTCTACGACAACACACAGTGGTTGGGGAATTTACATTACAAGATCTGTACAACAGTACAGTGTTTTACACTCTTCAGGGTTCCACAGCTGAATTGATGGCCAGGTCAACTAAAGTAAGACAACCTAACTACTGCATAATAGTTTAAGACTAAAAAGTAATTTGCAGCACAACTAGCTATAATTAATTTTGCAAGTCACCAATGCCAAATTTTCCTTTCCATTTGTTTCAAGGAGACGAGAGTCATTGAAATGTTAAGAACATGTAAATATATATTGGTACAGTAAAAAACTGATTTGTTTATATTGATGATATCTTGAAACTGGAATACAATAAAGATCTAATGCATCCATAAGTGTCATTCCAAAAACTTGTTGGGGTTGGGGGAGTTGCCATATTAATTTGGCTTTTAGCAGTGTTTAAACCTATTTAAAAAACTGGCTTGTGAGAGTAAGAGTGTTCTAATGGAGGAAGTAGAGTGAGGCTTTGTTAATTTTCACTGTGTAATTTGACATCAGACATAGTCTCGGAACATGTGATAGTCGGAATTGTGTGTTCTTTATCCATTGAGGGCATTCATTTATTACTTGGCAATGATAAAGTTGTGGTTAATCCACTTGTAACTGACAAGCTTTGTTTGGATCAGAAAGTCTATCCTTTTGAAAAAGAATCTCCTGATTTATACCCAGCTTGTGCAGTTACTAGAGCTATGGCAAAGAGAGCTCTTGAGAATGATGTTGATCAGGAAAGTATTCCTTTAGCTGACTCATGTATTGGTCAGGCTTTGGATGAGGTCACTTTCACTCCTTGTTTGGATCAATCAAAAGGTTTTGATCACAATGAGTATTTATGATGTAATCATTTTTAAAATAACTATATTTTAACTATAATTTGTCAAAGGTTTGTGAGATTGCAAGAGCTAATCTACTCAGTCAAAAATGAAATATAGGTATGATAAAAATACAAAGGAAATGAGTTTTGGCTCTCTTGCCCATTCCACAATATCCCATTCAGGCCAAGTATTATGGTCCCAACATAGTTGAAAAGAAAGTAAATGATTTAATTTACAACTTTGCCACATAAACATGTTAGAGCAGTATATTAAGAGAGATAGCTTGGTTAATCATGCAATTACTTCAGTTGTACCTGTCCCACTCAGTGAGGATTTAAGTGAAGGAATGCAATTGGATTCTATTGACTTTGGATATATTCTGAAGTCAGAAATTATGAATAATCTGTACCAGAAATTTTCACATTTGCTACAGCAAGAAAGGAATGAACTTAAACAGTTTGTTTGTTACGACCCAGCAGTTTGAGTGTGTGTGTGTTTGTGTTAAGGTATGAATTCTGTATAAATCTTTTTATTTCGTTAAATGTAATTATTAGCAAGAATATATTAGCATCGGTCTAATATGTTGTTAAAAACATTGTGTTTACTTGAGTCGTAAATGTGACTCGTAAATGTGACTCATGTGAGCACATGCTGTGTATAATGGCAAATTCATTACAAGTACACATTCAGGAATAGCTATGAAAACGATTGGCTGATATTTGGTCAGGCTTTCTTAATGTCCAAATGTATTGTGGAATTGCATGCGTCCTCCATGCGCATGTAATTCAAACAACGTATTGACTTCGTTTATATGCTGAGGTATTTTGTAAGACGTTAAGAGTCATTCACAGTCGACAGTCAGTCACAGTTGGAATCAGAGTAACAGATAGAATAAAGAACACCCTCATAGCCTATTGTAACATCATAGTTACACAACTTTTATTACCTTAAAAAAGGGTATTTTTATGATAGAAGAAGTTGTCTGTTCATATGTCTATGTAGAACAATATGTCTTGTTAGTGGATGTAATTTTACTTCATTTTTCTGAATAATTGTTTTCCTGGAGAACAACATTACTGGTTTGGACAAAGACATTTTTCGAAAATATTCTAAATTGGAATGGAACAATACAAACTGCTTTACTATGTAAATTTTGGATTTTTCTGTTAGCCTTTGTCTGATGTCATCATCCGCCATTTTTAACCGGAATTGAATTTCAGACTGTGTTTGTTTAGAAATTTCTACTGGATTTTGTTTATCTTTAGTACAAACAATTTGGATCATTTCCGTAAATCGTAAGTCTTGTTTTACATATTTACATTTTTTTCATGTTTTTTAGGAAAATAAATTAGTTTTGTTAAAATTTACAAAGCTTGTTGTCTTCACTCTTTCTTTGTGTTACTTTTAATGAGCCAATACTTAACAAGTTATTATTTGAATATGAGCACTTATTTTCAAATGTTCATACAAGAAGAAATAAAATTTACTGTGACTTTAAAATTCCAAACTGGTGAAACAACACAGGATAAACCCTCTTAAACCAGAAAACTTTAAAACAAATTCAGTATTTGCTGGAAATGGATTTCTTAGAACCTAGTTAAAGTAACTCAAGTTCACCATGTATGCTTGTTCTAAAACCAGATAAATCTTTCCGCAAGTGCACTTATTATAGAAAAGTGAACAGTGTGACTATACAAGATTCATAATCAGGATTGATGACTATTCATAAAATAGGAAATGTAAAGTCAAAATTTTACCAGATGAAAGGTTTTTGGCAAATTCCACTGGCGAAAAGGGAAATTTCTGCAAAATGATGCCATTTGGGATGAAGGGTTTGCCATGTACTTTTCAACATTTAGTGAACATGATTACCTCTGGTCTATGTAATTGTGATTCTTACTTCGATGATGTCATCATCCACAATGACACTTGGAAAGATCATTTAGCAACAATTCACAAATTCTTTGACACACTCACTGATGCAAGTTTGACAATTAATTTATCCAAAAGTGAGTTCTGCTATGCTTGAGTATCATTTCTAGGACATATTGTGGTAGACAGACAAGATAAACTATAGATGTTAAGGTCAAGACTATCTATGAATTCACTGTGCCTGTCAGTAAAAAGCAACTGATGCAATGTTTATGTAGGGCTGGATAATGTCAGAAATTTTGTTTTAATTTTTTTCATGTTTCATTGGACTGAAAAATGTCAGGCTTTTGATAAGTTAAAGGCCATACTTAAAAGTTCACCAGTTGTTACAGCTCAAAATTGTAATCATTTAAACTGTCTGTGGATGCAAGTGATGTTGGGGTTTGAGCAGTATTGATTCAAGAATATAAAAATGGTGTTGATCATCAGTGTGCTATTTTTTTTCTTAAAAATTAAATAAGCACTAAAGAATTATTATAACAGTAGAGAAGTAATGTTTGTCTTTGATATTGTTACATCATTTTGAAGTTTACATTAGTTCAGCTCCTTCTCTGATTAATATGTTTAGTGATGACAATCCCCTTACTTTCATCAGCAAGACAAAAAACAAGATCAAAGATTATTAATTTTTTAGGAAACGGTTTTTCTTGAT
The DNA here is from genome assembly GCA_016746295.1 of Potamilus streckersoni. NCBI lineage: Eukaryota > Metazoa > Mollusca > Bivalvia > Unionida > Unionidae > Potamilus > Potamilus streckersoni. The sequence goes on from JAEAOA010000751.1 coordinate 143,555, forward strand.
AATGTAGTTTGCCTTGAAAGATAATAAATGTATTTCTGGATGCAGTTTTCTTTTTGTTATTGCCAAACTGTGAAACTACTGACTGCTTGGAGATGGGAAAATGTAAACAGGTTTGTGGTTACTCAAGCCCCAGAATACAATGATGGTTGATTGATGTAAAAAAAAAATGTCCAGTCACTTGTAGCTGGGCAAGTGAGTTATAATAGTTATCTGTTTGACTTGTCTCCCCCTCCCCCTAAAAAATCAGAAAATGTTGATATTCTAGTTTTTTTAAAAAACTTTTCAGAGATCTAATTGTTAAAGTATGTGATATCTTATTGAAAGGAAGATTTCTCAACATTAAAAAGATGTCAAGATTATTAAAAGGCATCATTACAAGTAACATTAAGAAAATGGAGCTGAATGTTTGATTGGTTTGGTTTTGTCTGGTTTAATGCTGTTTTATAGCACATGATATTTGTATATTTGATGGTGAAAGAACCTAGAAAGAAACACCAAACATTAGAAAGCTCATGGCAGACATTCTCACATACCCAGATTGGTTGATTTGAGATTGAACTCACATGTACAGAGTAGAGATGTGTGATCTATAAAGGTGAGTGCCTTAGACTACTCAAACAGCTGGAGCCTCCAAATTGTAAACATGCAGTTTCTCTTGTTGTATAAACAATTTTGTTTTTAGTACATGTTATCTTAGGGAAGGGTTTCAAAATTGTTGTCTTTGCTCTGAATATAATATTTTAATGATTTTGACCATTTAAATATCAAACTTGTTTCAGTTACCAGTGTAGAAATCACAGTTAGTATCCTTTGCTAATTGATGCATGATTAATAGACCTTGGAGTTTGTTGCTAACATGCCTTGCTCTTACAGTACTTTAAGCCTGTTATTAGCATCTTGTAAGTTCAGTTTTGGTTTTACCCAATGCAGATAGCATATTCTGTGTAGAGGTCATTGAAAGAAATTGATTTTACTATTTTAAGTGGTAAATCATTAATAAATTACATGAATAACATGGTACAAGGATAGAGCCATGTGGTATTTCATACTTAGTATTTTAATTTTCAGAAAGATGACCATTTGGAGATACTTTTTGCATTCTGTCAGTGAAGTAAACTAGTTGGGGTGTGTGTGTCTTTAATTTGATGGATTTTCAGCTTTTCAAGCAAAGTTCATGGTTTACATGCCTATAGATTTTGGTACTGCCTTTACCATATCTCTTACTTTTTCATTGTTCCTCAATGATCAAGGAGATTTCACAGCTGATTTATGCATGTCATAATTCACTTGGCAACAGCAAGGCTGGTCCAATTCATACCTCGACCTTGAGACCTAATGGTCTCTACTGCCATTTGCTGGGTATATTCCTTGAATTGGCCTACTAAGCCTCCATAATTGGATGCTGGTTCATTTTAAAAAAAAACTTAAAGCCAATTTACTCCTTACTATAGCTTTGTATGGTAGTATTGTCTGAGCTACATTACCTAATCCTGTTTAAAGCCAGCCACCTCACAATGCATGTTGGAAGCTATGACCAGGATGTGCAGACATACACTTCTTTCACATGGGTATTATTGGTAGAATTTCTACATATCTACTATGTGATTGCATCAGACTCATCGAGGTCTTGCTTGACTGTAAGTAAAGACCATCATAGGACTGCTACATTTGAAGCTGAGACTCTCATTGAGGGATTTATCCCTAAATTATTGCTCCTGGCAGCCTGGGAATACAAATTACCATCAATGGTGGTCTGCTACAGTTTTCAAACAGATGCAGCCCCAGTCCAGTATGCACACCTTAGACTCCCAAGAAGAGGTTCTCTAACCCACCTTCCTTTCTTAACAAAGGTGGTGGGATCAGCTCTAAGGATCTTAACCTTCTCCTGCCATGCATCTCTCTCCAAATATCCCAGTTGATATCTGTCTAAACCTCATTTCAGAGCTTGGTCGATCAGCATGAATGGTCCTCTTCCATCATGAGCAAGGGTGAGAGACTACATTTTCAGGAACAACCCCCTCTTTGAAAGACCCCTGTTTCTTTCTTTACCGTTTCTCCTCTCTGTGGAAAGCAAACGTTCTGTCAGCTCTGAATCCTCTAATTATCACCATTTGAAGGGGTCAATAAATTGGGACAGATTCCTGACTGAGGTCTCCATGCATTGTACCTGAACCTCACTCCTATCTGTTCAATGATGTTTTGGGATTCCAGTTGGGGAGCTGTCATGGACATCTTTCATATCATGTCTCTGATGTCAGGGAGGCACATATGCCCCATCTCTTCTATGGAGATCTAGATGTCATTTGCATGACCACCGCAGAGAAAGTCATTTTCCGAATTCACTATATTCCACAGAAAAAGAATATTTGACTAGACAATCTGACCAGGTCAGGCAAAAGTCTCAATAGAATGGACTTCACATTAACAGTCCATTTTCTCACTACAGTAAAACTTCAATTATCCATCAAGGTGCAGGACCGAGAACAGACGGATATGAGAAAAGATGGATATGAGAATATGTACATTAAAAATATTATACAATTGACTGGGTCATCAAAAAGTCATAATATCTACATATGTACATATACCTATTTTTAATATTTTGATGTACAGTGCCCTGACAGTTAATAGGGTGCCAGATAATCATATTTCTACTGTAAAGGGAAAGCCTTTGGTTAACCTTTTTCAATCGGACGCAATAACAAATTTCCCTTTTATGTCTCCCCAGTCCAGGACCCAAGAGCATGGGCAGTGGATACATTCATCTTCCAGTAGGATCATCTGTCTTTCCACCTTCTGACTGCTACCTCAAGTGCTGCAAAAAAATAGAGCTTCCACTGCCCATATTATTTTGATAGCCCCTTTATGGCAATATTCTATATCCATTCCATTTTCTCTGCTTTTGATCAGCTATAGCCTGAGCATCATCCTACTGACTTAATTGACAAATTTACATTTACAAGAGCTATGGGTAATTTACTGCTGCTATTTGGGGCCCTGAGTGCTCTGCTAGTGTGGGTATGTGAGAAAGCCTGGCAGTAGCTTCTTGTGGGTCAGTGGTTCTTCCTAGTGTTTTCTAGGGTTCTTCCTTATACTGGTTGCTGAAAAATGGTGTTAAACCCTACAACAACAACAATAACAACAACAACAACAACTTCTGCTATTTAAATATAGTTATTTATGGAAGGTAAAACTAATTTTAATTAAGCAATACTTATCCATCATTATTGTCAAATCCCATTATCCCACCACACTCAGATGCCTTTGGGGAATTGCTATCTGTAAAAAGAAGACAGTTCTACACATACCCCAGGCCATATGCATGAGTGGCTTGTACTATACTGATAATTCTCCACTCTGGCAAGACCTATAACCATAAAACAGATGTTGGTTTTTTACAAAAGCTACACAATAGTGAGTATTATGTAATTATAATTGGTTTTACTCTTCCACCATCAAATATATTTCTTTGATGGAACACTGCATCGATATCACTCTTATAACACCAAACCAGTAATATAGACAGCACAAAGAAAAAATGATAGAGCAACAGTCTGTAATATTATGCAGTTGTATTATGACTTCTGTAATACATTATCTATTGTATTGTTTCTCATGTATCCTGATCTGTATTGTATTGCAAAATCAAGCAGCAATTGAAAGGCAAATGTGAATTTTTAGTGGCATTTTTTCATTTCAAGATGCTTAGTGAGTTTTCTTTTCTAGCAAGGAGAAGTGCTTCGGTTCCGCTTATTTGGAGACAACAATAAGGCCAAGATTGTGAAGGGAGATATATTGGCATCCAATGGAGTCATCCATGTGATCAGTACACTCCTGACCAACTCTCCTGATGTTGCAGGGAACCCACAGGTATTTGTTTCTAAGGACATGGGATTATTACTTACCTATTTACTGTGTTAACATATAAAGATGTAAAATATGACCAAAAATAGACCTGCTATGTTTAGCCATGTGTTGTAAAATAGACTCTGTTACATTTACTGACAATAATTGTGTTCTAAGACAGACCTCATTAGATTTAGCTAACAATAATTATGTGTACTAAAATTGACCCTGGTACATTTAGCTGACAATAATTGTGTGTGCTAAAATAAACCCTGGAACATTTAGCTACATTAATTGTGTCCTAAAATAGACCCTGGCACATTTAGCTACAATAATTTTGTGTCCTAACAGTGAGACATAATGAATATCATGCTTTTGAATTGCACAAATTAAATTCAGTACATAAAGGTATATAAAATGTATGTTTTCTTGGTGTCCACTTAGTTATGACATTTGGAAATTTCTTGGACATTATGGAGGTAGAGAACATGTATTGTGCGAGGCTAACTTGAATTGAAGAAGTGTTTATTTGCAGGAACTTGCAAATCTTATCTTGGACTTTGTAATTGTAAATATTTATCAATATAAAATTCCTTCTTTATGAATTATTTTTAAGGCATAGAAACATTGTTAGAAAATTAGAAACGTAAATGCAGACCATAGGTACCCCACCCAATTGCTTGAATGCAAAACTTAACTGATTAGTGATGGACTGATGTTTGGGCAGATGGACAGACAGACGGCATGTTCTACCTCTGTTGTGATGGACAGACAGACAAGTAACATGGTATGCCCTACCTCTGTTGTGCTGGACAGACAGACAAGTAACATGGTATGTCCTACCTCTATTGTGATGGACAGACAGACAAGTAAAATGGTATGCCCTACCTCTGTTGCAAGTGAGAATAAAAAGTTCTTTTAAATTTCAGTTATCAGTCCTGGATAACCTCATGAAAAATGAAAGATATAGCCGCTTCACCACTTTTATTTCAGTGAGTTGACACTTTGGAATTATATTCCTTTTCCATCACATGACTCCTAATATTTCTTGAAACAAGAGCAATTTTATTTAGAATTAAAACCTAAATATTTTAACTGAAAATTTTAAAAAATCAATTATTAGTATCTGCTTTTCCAATAGTTTTATATATTTTTTATTTGTCTGTGCCTTGCTCTCTCATTACCCTATAAGCATGAACCCTTGAAGTGTAACTATTTTATCAGTTTTATTCTGTCACTCTGATCAGTTAGCTTGTCATTTGCTCCTAAAAGTTCATAACCTTAGCATTGTTTGTAAAATCCTAATGCAATTTCAAGAAGGGTAGAGACTTCTTTTAAGAAAGCTTATTTTATTTTAAAATTATTTAAAGCTTAAATTGAATTCATATAATTATTTCATGTGGCACAAAATTTGCAGCAGTTAAAATTTTTTTAGGAGTTGCATGATGTTTAAGTATTTAATGATTTATGATAAACTGATATTTTTGTTTTTAGACAGCAGGCTTAGAAGACATGTTTTTGAAAGACAACATTACAGTTTTTGCCCCTACTAACAAAGCAGTTGAGAGTCTGCCAGTGGGGGCAAATGATCATTTGCAGAAACAAGAGGTGAGAACACAGATGAGCAGGAGAGATATTATTTCTACAATTTTTCACAGCATAGTAATTGATTTTAAAGACAGTAATTTTTTCAAATGTTTTCCTTAATTGTTTTACAACATTGTTTAACCCTTTACCTCATGCAAGCACCTTTAGACGACTCTAATCCATTCTCATGATATTGTTTTTTGATGCCTCTATCTGATTCACATGGCAGTGCCTTTTGATGCCTTGACACCATTCTCATGGAAGTGCCTTTTGATGCCATTTGTAAACATCGGCCATTTTGAGCAGGTTTTTGTAGTGTCACCCTCAGGTAAAACCCTCAATTAGATACTACATTCACTGGTGTGAATGACCAGTACATCCATCATGTAGTCACAGTTTAAGATCTGGTCAAAATCTGCTATTTAAAGTAACTGGCTTATAATCTCCACTCTCCAAATTTTAGGCAGCAGATTTTGTTCAGTTGTTTTCATGAGTAAAATCACAACTATAAAAGCTTCAATAACTTGAGTAAAGGCTATGATATTGATGTAGGCAACAATTAGTTTTTGTAGATTATCAAATTCAGATGATCTAGTGATGTAGACATGGACAAAGAACTTGTAAATTTCAAGTGTGAGAAACGGCTGTGGTTGGTGACATGGCTTTGCTGACTTGATGTTGAATGAGTTTTCTCAAGATTTTAAAGCACATAAAAAGTTTTCTGTGAAAAAATAATGATGCAGCTATAACAATTGGATTTTACTCTTAAATCTTTCTGTACATAATGGATGTGTACCAAAAATGTAAAATGGTTCAAATTGATGTCAAGTGTAACATATACTACACTGCTTAACAGTTAACTGGCAGACCAATGTTTATTGAGTGAAATAGGTAACAGGTGTTCTTTTTATGGTTCACTTCACTGGGTAACTTAGCTACAGGTGTATCAAAAAGCTAAAAAGCCATACTCTCAATGATGTAAAGGGTTAATAGAAATCTGACATTAATTGTGCAATGTTAAATTTTTATCATGTCTATTCCAATTCCTAAAATATTGTTGAAAGAATAATGTTTAAGAAATATACTCAGTGATGTTACCATGTAAAGAAAAGTAGAGCAATCTATGGAAAAAGTTCATTTACCATGTAATTGCAAAACATTTATTGTCATGTTGCTTTTTTATTATATGCGCTTTAGAGAAAGAGCAATGACATTGTTATTGTCCCCATTCATTTGTCTGTCTCTAACAAAGGTCACCATATTTTCTCTTGCATCTTTTCGAGGATTAAAATTTTTGTCAGCAAGAATAAATTACTGGGCATCCTCTGGCCCTTTATGGATAAATGTTCAGATTTTTTAAAAAATTGGCAGAATTTTGAGAAATCAGCTTGTTGTCATTGATTATACAAAAATACTTCAAGGATTTTATTAAAACTTTGTTAAATAATTAATCAATTGATATAAATATTTTCTATTTGGATAATTTATATTTTGAGAAGTTACATCTTAGTAAATCATAATAATAATGATGATGATGATGATGATGACTTTATATAGAGAAGGTAACTGAATTTGTTATAGGAACATTGTTACATTGTTGCCTTCTGTATGTACAATATAAATATTATCTTGTTATGAGATTTTGCTATAAAAATAAGTAACAGAAAAGAGTGAGAAGAAACAAGCTTTGTAGAATTCAACAGATAATTTTTTTCCCTAGAATACAAAGTGAACATGAAAAAAAGAACTTATGGTATTGCAGATTAGATCCCATAATAGTCATAGAATTACAGACACAAGTTTTAATAATAAAAGTTCTGAATAAACGTTACTAGAAATCTAAGTGGAATCCATTGCTGTAGATGTTAATATGCCTGAGGATGGCATATAAAGTGTTAATGTGCCAACAGTCTTTTGTTGAAAAACAGTAATACAATCCAAGAAGGAATCCTTAATTATTTGAAATTTCAGAATAAGTTAAGTCTTTATTTTCAAAGAATGTTACCAGAGCATAAGTACATGAATATGCATGCTGTTGACTGCAGGTTCATCTAATTGAAACAATTTATAGATGCCACAAGTACATGAATATGCATGCCATTGACTGCAGGTTCATCTAATTGAAACAATTTATAGATGCCACAAGTACATGAATATGCATGCTGTTGACTGCAGGTTCATCTAATTGAAACAATTTATAGATGCCACAAGTACATGAATATGCATGCTGTTGACTGCAGGTTCATCTAATTGAAACAATTTATAGATGCCACAAGTACATGAATATGCATGCTGTTGACTGCAGGTTCATCTAATTGAAACAATTTATAGATGCCACAAGTACATGAATATGCATGCTGTTGACTGCAGGTTCATCTAATTGAAACAATTTATAGATGCCACAAGTACAAGAATATGAATGCTGTTGACTGCAGGTTCATCTAATTGAAACAATTTATAGATGCCACAAGTACATGAATATGCATGCCATTGACTGCAGGTTCATCTAATTGAAACAATTTATAGATGCCACAAGTACATGAATATGCATGCTGTTGACTGCAGGTTCATCTAATTGAAACAATTTATAGATGCCACAAGTACATGAATATGCATGCTGTTGACTGCAGGTTCATCTAATTGAAACAATTTATACATGCCACAAGTACATGAATATGCATGCTGTTGACTGCAGGTTCATCTAATTGAAACAATTTATAGATGCCACAAGTATATGAATATGCATAAACTTAAACAATTGACATAATAGTTCCAATACATTTCCTATTAATGTATTTGCAAAGTTCCTACTCCAAATAATGCACCCAATTTTGCAGGAAAAATAATGTTTTCCTCCTTACCATTTTGTTTTTCTGTGCATCTTTTTAAGCACAGTTTCATTTTGTAAATTTTTATTTTTCTAAACAGGGACAGATGCAGCTGATTGGATTTATTAAAAATCATGTTGTGGAAGGAGTGGTAATATATGTTATTTCATGCTCTACTCTTAGCAAAAGTAAAAGGGTAGCTACTGTGATCTTCAGTATGAATAATCTTGTTTAAAAGTTTGCACATTGAAAATTAATGCACTTTTGGTTTAAGAAAGATTATTCTAAAAATAACCCAATCCAAAATAACAAGCTTATTTTTTAGGTTGTGGCAAGTTTACTGCAAGCTTATTTTGTAAGCTTGCGGCAAGCTTAGATTTGAAACTGTGGCTAGCTTGTGCAAGCTTGCCAATTGCAAGCTTGTGGCAAGCTTAGATTTGAAACCACTGCTAGCTTGTGCAAGCTTGCAAATTGCAAGCTTTTACAAGCTAGTAATAGGGTTGCTTGTGACAAGCTTGTGGCAATCTTTTGACAAGCTTGTGGCAAGCTTGTGACGAGCTCACTGATTAGAAGCTTGCAAACAAAGCTGACCTAAGTTGCATCAGAAGAACTGATATGACATTGATTGAATTATTCTATACAAGGTCGCATGCCTCCATTTTTCTAGCTGTTGATGTATGAAAAGTATGTAAAATCAAATATTAAAATGAAAATGTTAATATGTGGTGAACATCAATTAGAATGAGATCTTACTGTCACAATAAAAATGATGGAAGTCATCAAATCATTTAATATTATTTAATCAGATGAAAAAAATAGCATAAGAATGTGTGCAACTCCTTATACTTTTGTATTGCTTTGAAAATGTTACACTAATTTACTTCCATGTAGAATTCCATTTGGGGGGAGGATGTTGTCAAATAAACTCCCTCTCATCTGCCACAATGATAAACTATTAGGTGAAAACAAGAATGCCATTAGAATTAATCTGCATCACCTCTGCCAAACAAAATCCTCAGAATAAAATTCTGCATTCTCCCCTGCTTCTTGTGTGACTTGGGTATCATCCACTGAAAAGGATTACAGGAACATATACTATGTAATCAGGAAAAAAGAAACAAGTATTTACCTTGTTGGCAAAAGCATTTTAATTTTAGATTATTATTCCAAAATCACTTATCAAGTTCAGGAATTATCAATAAGTGTTATTCAAGATCATCCTTTAATGAGCCCTAAATTTTAGTTTTACTATTCATTTTGAAAGGTCTATGGCACATGTCAGATGAATGGCACTTGTGAGTTTTGAGCAACAAAATTCCAATGAAACTGATTATGTACCTTAAGACATTTGAAATAAAATAATGGCCATCTTTTTTTAGTATGAAAAGAATTAAATATAACAACCTCTGAACAATTGTTGATTTGATATGAGAGATTAAAAATACCCTAAGAATAACGGAAATGAGATTCCCAAGCATGCATTTGACTTTATAATTTCGTAACCCTATTGTCAATAACTGATAGCACTGCATTGATTTTGCCAGTGTAGCAATATATAATAATTATCAGCAGCATTGCCATCTCAGTCATTGGGTGAAGCAACATTAAAAAGTCATATTTTAATATATTTAAATTATAAAAGTGAAAAACACTACCACTGAACTAAAGTCATGAAAAACTGGCAAAATACACACAATTTTGAATTTACTCACTGATATTGTAACTCCGAGATTTCAGATTATCTCTCTGAATATAGGATCAGTTACTGCACATATAATAGTTCAGCGGGCAATGAAATTTACCTAATTAACAAGGTAAATTGTGAAATTTCAACCTTGAAAATTGTGCCTGCATAAATGGGATGCCACATTGGTTGTATTATGTTCTTTTGATTTAAATATGTTATTTGTATATTTACAGTTCATAAACCAGTCTACTAAAAATCGTAAACAGGGGACATAACCGCTTTTTATGACGATACCAAATTAAGTCTCTGTCGCGGAAAGCAACACTTCACCTTGCATGCTTTTATTTGATTTCTTTTTAAACAAGCAAAATTCACAAAGCTCATTTATTTATAGAATTCTGGCAGAATGGAATACACCTCTCTCTTAAAGAAAAATAAAAAATATATATTTGTAAATTTTATTTAGTAATTAAATTACTGACAATTATTTTTTTTCTTCTGGCAGCAGATTGTCATTGAAACAAATATATGACAGTTCTTTCATAAACTTAATGCCAGACATTAATATTACAAGATTTACTGAGACTATATTTAATGGTGTATACATTATTGGTAAATAGATTTACAAGTACTTGTTATCAAATATCTAGCTGTATCAAGTTATTCTGTAATTAACTTTGCAATCAGCACTATGTCTTACTGTTTTCTAGGATTTTACTAAATGGAATCTTTACCCACTCTTCCATTACATCACACAATTTCTGCATAGGTAATTGAGTGTTCAATCCCTTAAAGAATTTTCTTTATGGCAAAAAGCTCATTTTTTTCTCTAACATGTATAATATTTGTAAAAATTGAAAATGAGAAAAAGACATTTGAAGTAAAAGTAATATTTCATATTTTGCCATGGTCAAGAAATAATTCAGTTTATTTTGACATATGTTAATAATGTTCATAGTTAATTTAAACATTGAGAAATCTTGGAATAATATATTTTATTTATGTACCAGCTAAGCACAAGTAATACAAGTTCTTAGCATTTTGCAATACTGAAAAGATGATATAAATAAAAACTAGATTGCCAGTAACATCTTTTAATTTGATATTGTAGTTTCCTATATTGAGTATTTGATCTAGTCACAACATATATTTATCATTTCAAGAAGTACTGATCTCATTCAAAATTGCCTTTAAATTTCACAACTGATTATTGCAAGCATTTGCAAACTTACATCAAGTACTTTAGATTTTGCAAGCTTGCAGACTTTGAAAAAAATTCCTTTTGCAAGCTTGCACATGCTTGCAGACTTTGAAAAATTCCATTTGCAAGCTTGCTCAAGCTTGTGCAAGCTTGCAGACTTTGAAATATTCCTCTTGCAAGCTTGTGCAAGCACCATTACTAGCTTGCACAAGCTCACCTAGCTTGTGGTAAACTTGCAGCAAGCTTGTCAGCTTGTCATAAGCATGCATTTCCATTTGAGAAGTTTAGGCATATTATACCGATAAATTTTATTCACCATTGATAACTTGCCCTTTTTCAAAAACTGAATGAATCAGAACAAACAGTCTATAAGATAAAAATCACACCCATTGAAGAAAGATTTGAAAAGAGAACATTTATAGTATATATGTTTTGTACATAATACAGTTATAGTTTAATTTCTTGAAGTAAATTCTTGCTCAACTTCAGAAACTTGCTATCATGTAACATATATTCTGTTTATTTCAGATTGAAGCTGCAAGGCTAATTGACATGCAGTTTGTTAAGGCAGTTAGCAGTGTGGTTTTCAGTGTTAATGTTACATCTGTAGTAAGTATTGAGATATCATTTTACCAACATTTAAGCTGATCAAAAATAGTGACTCATATTTACCATCATCAGAATCCAAATCTTTAGAAGGAAAATATTGAAAATATTCTATGTGTTATATTTAATTATAAGGGCTGTTCTTTCTAAACATGCATGGTACCCAAGAAAGTGAAATTTTAAAAAATATATGCCAGGGTACTTTGATTTTATTGAGTTGATATTAAAATTAAGAAAATTCTAAATTGCATCTTTGGGTGAGTACCCCACATTATGTTTAACTGGAACAGCCCTAATACACTAAGATGGTGAGATATTGATTGTTTTATGGTCAAAAACCATATATAGGAACTAGAAATATTAATCAACATTTTGAAATTATGCACTTTTTATAAGAAGTCATATAATTGGTTACATTTTCTTTCGAAACAACATTCTTAGTACACCTTAATTAAAGATATTCAAGGAAATTTCAATCAATGAAAATGTAACTTATGCCTAGTGTAAGCAGTTAATTAATATTTAAATGCTAATTAAACCATTTCTATTAAGTGCAATTTGTGTTTTAAATCATCTTTTAGTTCTTCTTAAGTGTAATCATTGTAAATGCTATGTGTATTTAAATGTAAATTGTGTCAATCTATTGTAACAGCTGTGTCTGCAAGTTCTTCTCTGAGAACCTCATTAAGTGGCGACTCTGTTTTGATAACTACTTGTGGAAGTATTTGTTGTATCTTTGCACTGAATTAAAAGCTTTCTTCCTTTGTATTAAGTATGTCTTTTGAATGAAATAAAGGAGGTGGAATAAAAGAGAGTTAAAAGGCATGCAAATCTAGCACTTCAGATGATCAATCAAACACTGTTATAACTGTTATTGTGTATGTTATTGTGTATGTAACATAATTAAACTACCTTCTATTATCCATCTCATTATTGAATACAGATTTGTTTGCAGACAATGCATCCTTGTATACATCTAGTTCTGATACTGAAGTTATCCAAATGAGATTAAACTCAAACTGGGCACAAGAAAATAGGATGGTAATTAATGAAGATAAAATAAAATATGATTTTTGGGACATCACAAAAGCTACTCAAATCAGGAAACCCAGAACTGTCTCTTGCAATAAATAATCATCCATTAGAAAATGTCAAATGTGAAAAGCTAGTAGTTGTTTCCATAGATAAAATTTATTATGGAATGACCATATTGATAAGCTTTTTAAAATACTGTCATCCAACAAATATTTACATATGGAAACCCACAATCTATACTACAATTTTTATATTCTTCAAGCAATGGATTATTCTTCAAATATATGGGGATACTGTACTAAATCTGAGCTTGACAGGATTTATAAACTTAAGAAACAAGCAGCACACATAATTTTAGAAGCATCTATTGATCATCCCTCAAAAGCATCTCAAATGGTTCACATTATATAAGGCAGCTTTTTTATAAAAATGTAAAGATGTCTACCAGGAACTGCATCAGAATATCTTCAGGACTCATTCAGGCCTTTTACAACAGAGTACCAGTTAAGATCACATGGAAACCTTCTAGCACCAAAACCAAGAACAAAGCAGTTTAACAAGAGCTTCCAATACTCTGGTACAGTTCTGTGGAACAAGCTTTCACTTCATGTAAAATCTACTGAAAATATTAGAATATTTAAGAAGAGATATCATGAGCATGTATGTGTTTCTTATAGATAATGGAATTTAGTATTTTAATGCTAAATATTTTAATATAAATAGTAATTATTGCCATCTTCTAATAATGTGCAAAAGAGGGCCTCGAGGGAAAATACTCCTTGACTAATGAGTCACCCTGTATAAATAAGGCATTATTATTATTATTATTATTATTATTATTATTATTATTATTATTATTATTATTATTATTATTATTATTATTATTATTATTATTATTCATAACTTGATGAAAGATAGCAAGTAAACCTAGTTACCTTGCTTATGTTGTGGTGTAAACAATCGTTGACATAACCGGGTCCAGAGATATCAGGGTTTAGTTGATAAATCTACTGCAGAAAAATGATTATGCATCTGAAGTACCAAACATGAGGAGCTTTTGTTTCTAAAAGCAAATAGCATTTCTAATGAACAATAAAAATAATAATTCAGTCCTGCCTGGTTGCAGAAATAAGATTGGATGTCTTTTAAATGAGATTAAGTAACAAGTCACACATTTATACAACAATAAGCTACTGCAACAATGCCCATGGTCAAAAGTTGTTTTTATTTCCCTGTGAATAGCCTGGTCCATTTGGTAGCCTAAGCAAGGCAATGATTTTCTCACACTATCCAAAATCAAGGCCATATTGAAGTACATGTTCATGTAGGACTAAGCCTTTTTTTAAAAAAAAAAAATTTCTTTTGTGAGAGTTGACTGTGATTAACAGCAAAATAAAATTTACCAATATTGTGTGTGAAGATCAAAAACTTTTTGTTTATTTTGGATCATCAGAGGTTCCTTGACAACTGATAAAATTTGCTTCTGTACTGAGAAAAGATGGGGCTGTTAGTATTCATGTACCCACGAATTGTAAAATGTGTTTGAAGTCTTTAAAGTTAATTGTCCCAATAACAAATTCTGTATGAAGACAACTTATTCCATTCATACAGTTGTAGTCCCATATCCCTCCCAACTTTGATCAGTGACCATCAGCAAGAACACAACACCAGAAGGAGGGTTGGCTAATCTTTTTGATGGATTGCAAGTCTTTGATATTAAAGACATAAATAAAACATGAAAGCACTCTATTTCAGATTATAATAATATCAATCGCTTTCTGCTTCCTTCTATTTGTGTTGAAGAATATGTAATCATTGTACTACAATTGACAATTTCATTAAAAAAAATTCTAGGCACTGTGGATTTTTTTTTTACAATTGTTTTATATCAGCTCATTTAAAGTAACACAAAGAAAAGAGTGAAGACAACAAGCTTTGTAAATTTTGACAAAAATAATTTATTTCCATAGAAAACATGGTGAAAAGGTAAAAATATGAACAAGACTTCGGATTTACAAGGAAGATAAAAAATTTGACCTAAATTTGTGAAAAACCCACAAGTCTTGTGAATAAACAGTTCTAAATTGACGTAGTATGAATCTTAAGTCCATTCCAAGAAGGCGGATGATGACATCAGACAAAGGCTAACACAAATGTCCACAATTTTCACTGTGAATCACAATCTGTATTCTGTTCCAGTTTAGAAATAATTTCAACAAATGTCCCTGTCCAAAAGCCAGGGAAAATTATTCATTAGTAGGTGAAGTACAGCTGTCTTCAACAACAAGACACATGTTGTTCTACAAATGTATGAATGAACAAATCTTTTCAACACAGGAAAATGTTATGATATGACTCTCTAAGATGTTAAAATATGATTTTTGCCTATGACTGACTTTTTCTTATAGGTTCTACAAATGTATGAATGAACAACTCTTTCCAGCACAGGAAAATGTTATAATATGACTCTCTAAGATGTTAAAATATGTTTTTTGCCTATGACTGACTTTTTCTTATAGGTAACCGAGTATTTAAACTGAAATGAGAATGTCATTTCATGTACATGCATGCAAAACACATAGCAAATTCGAAATCATTACAGTGAGTAAAGAAGTATAACCCTTTACCTCATACAAGTGCCTTTTGGCGCTCTACCGAAGTTGCATACAGACAACTTTTGACACTTTACCTGATTCCCATACAAGTGCCTTTAGGCATTTCTGAAAACAAGCCATTTTGAGTGGGTTTTCATGGTGCCACTTTTGGGGAAAACCCCCTATTAGATACTACATTTATTGGTGAAAAGGACCATTATGTCAGATCACATGATCACTGTTTATGCTCTGGTTGAAATCTGCTATTTAATGTAAGTAGGTCGTAACTGTCGAATTTTCCATTGGACAAAATGGCGGTCAGTACTTGCTCGAGTAGAATCGCCACTATGAAAGCTTCAATAACCTAGGTAAAGGCTCTAATACTGATGTAGGAAGCCAATAGTTTTTAAAAATTATAAGATTCAGCTGATTTAGTGATGTAGACGCAGATAAAGATCTTGTAAATTTTGAGTATGTAAAATTGCTGCTATGGTTGATCACACGGCTCTACTGACTTGATAGTGAAGAAGTTCTCTTAAGATTTAAAAGCACATACAAAATTCTTTTGTGACAAATATTTTACAGCAACTGTATTTTACTCTTAAATCTTTCCATACTAATATATGTGTACCAAAAATGTAAAATGGTTAAAATTACTGTTAAACTTAACATACACTTCACTGCTTAACAAGCATATATGTAGTTGACTGCACTGTGTAACTTTGCTACATGAATATCGATGGGCTAAAATTCATATGCACTATGAGGATAAGGGTTAAAGCACATAAAAAATTCTTTTGTGAAAAATAATTATACTGCTATAACAATTGGATGTTACTTTTAAAACTTTCCATACCAAAAATGTAAAATGGTTAAAATTGCGGCTAAACTTAACATAGGCCTCACTGCTTAACTCATTAACCCTTAATGCCGCATTTATGTTTATGGAGCAGGAGATGGTAGCCTACCTCTGAGCTCTGTAGCGTCAAGGTCATGCATGACACAATAAATACATAGGATTAAATCTTCACTTTATTGACTTGAGTTTTTTCCAGCCGAAATTTGTCCGAGGTCAGAATCCGATTTTGTGTCTGGATTTTAGATGTGATGTGATGTGATGTGATTATGATTTTTAATGTAGCTTTAACAATTTTTCAGTCATATCCATACAATGTCTGCAGTGTGGCAGTTTATAATAATGACTAAGCACTGAGGCATCATGCCGCAGACATGTAGCATGATGTCCCACCTAGTCACATTATCCAGACACTAGGCCAACCAGTCCTAACACTGACTGCTTAATGTTGAGCACCAAGTGAGGAAGCTGTTAGTACCATTTTTGTAAGTCTTTGATATGATGTCCCACCCAGTCACATTATCCAGACACCAAGCCGACCAGTCCTAAAACTGACCTCTTAATGTTGAGCACCAAGCGAGGAAGCTGTTAGTAAGTCTTTGGTATAACTTGTTCAGGGATCAAACCCATGACCTCCCACATCTGAGGCGGATGCTCTAACCACTAGGCCACTGGAGCGATTCTCTGGATTTTAGACTTTTTGGCCTCAGATCTAAGACAGACCTATCTAAAATGCACACGGACTGGTAAACCTCTGCCGAAAGCAGGATAAGATGGACATTTAGAATAAAGAGTGGTCTCGACATGAAAATAATGGGTCCATTAAGCAAAAAGAAACAAGTCCAACTTTTACCCTTCTGCTCATGCTCAGGAGAAAAAGAGCCAATGAAAAACGATGTTTCTAACACAAATAGGCATTAGGATAACCAAAAATGTCTTTGAGGTTGATGTATTAGGATGCATTCAGAAAAAGTGCCTAAAATGGATTTCCTACTAGAAATTCAGGTGACAACAACAAAAACCTCTGTGGGTTAATGAGTTAACAGGCCTATGTATATAGAATAAAAAAGGTAACAGGTGTTCTGTTTATAGCACACTGCACTGGGTAACTTGGCTACATGTTCATCAGAGGGCTAAAATGCCTTAAACTCTATAAGGTAAAGGGTTAATTACTAGAAAAATCAGGTGCTAGAGAATGCTTAATTTTTATTCTTCATTCATTCAGGGCCAGATTGTTCTAAATGGTAATATCAACATATCTCAGACTGACATACCAGCTAAAAATGGCCTCATATATGACATTACCAGTGTTATGTTACCTGATTCAGGTGGGAGCCTGTTGCCTGGGAAATGTGATACTACAAGAGTAGAGATGGTCAAGGTAATGTGCTTGAAAGGTCTGAGTAATATAATGTAAATTAGACGAACAAGAAATTTAAAATAAATGGAAAACCCCAACTTTAATGAGTATACCATTTTTTTATGATTTCATACATCTAATACACCTCTTCTAAAAGGAATAAATGCTTGGAGTTGATTTAATATTATGATGAATGTTAACCCAAATCAGTGTACCTAAATATTGAATGCTATTTTTTAATTATTTCTTTTGGTTTTGGTACTTTCAAATTTTGCCTTTCAGATGATATTAGATTTGGGATACCAGTAGTTTTTTTTCTTCTCATTTTAAGTAAAGCTTTGTACAAAATTAAATTAAATCAATTTTAGAGGATTACATGATTATTGGTAAGGTGTGTGAATTTTTTGTTTTTACAGGGAACCTGTGTTTCTTGCCAGGAAGAATTGACTTGTCACCATCAAGAGGACATTTCACTGGTAAGCAACTCTACAGCATACAGACTGGATTTCCCAGAGTTGTCTTTCTTTGATCTAAAACAAAGCTAAAAGCATTTTTCTGCATTTTTAGCATAGAATTTCTCTCCCTTTCTCACTGTTTTGAGAAATTGTAACAAGATAACCAAGTTTGGGATTTTTGGATTAACAACAAAACAACATTGATGGGAATGCAATAAAATATTTAATGTTATATGAAAATATCAAATGAGGTATGATAGATGCGTGTGTGCATGGGTCCAAATATTGGACTAATTAACATAATTAGCTTGATCTTACAAATGTAACAAATATGATACCAAGACAAAGAAAGAACGATTCATGGTATATCACAAAACAGATATGATCTTCACAATAGTAAAACACAAATGATATTTTGCTCAAAAATGATGAATTGATAGTTTTACTCACATTGGCAAAACCAATGATATTTCGTTCAAAATAACGAATTGATAGTTTTACTCATAATTGCAATACAAATGATTGTTCATTCAAAATAACAAATTGATAGTTTTACTCAATAGCAAAACTCTGTATTACAAAAAAACATATATTAGCCAATGGCTAAAATATTATATATCTGGAACAATGTCTATACTCCCTTAACTCTTTGCTACCAGTTCCACTGACCAAGCAAGCAAAGATTATTTGTAGTCACTGACCACCATTAATTCCTGGTTTAGACAATTATCGACGGACACTTTGGTCTGCAATGCCTGATTACCCTCAACCTGACAAGCAACGTTGGAATATTCACATCACTCAAAAACATATGAACAGCACAGCTTAGCACAGCACATGCAGCTTTACACAGCTGTACACACAGCACTGCTCAGCATGCACACAGCTGTACAGCAAAGCTCTACAACACAGCACTGCACACTCTACAGCACAACATAGCACAGCACTGCTTACTCTACAGCACAACACAGCTCTACAGCAACAACACAGCTCTACAGCAAAAGACAGTTCTACAGCTGGAGATATCTAGGTCTCAAAGTAGATCTCTGATCGACAAAACTGTTCGTAACTTAAGGATTTGATTTTAGTGTGATGCATTTATACACAGGAAATGTAGCTCAACATCATCTGTGCAATTCATGTGTTTGGGTTTTCCCACTTAAAGCACTCTGCACGTGCGGCGCTAGATAAACTGAACTCACTGTTTCGAAATATTGTAGAATATATATACAATGATCACCCTTGGGTATTGTTGTACACAATGAAATCTGAGTACATTTATTTAAAAAAGAAATAAATTTATACAATTCCAAGACAGAAATATCTCATTCATTTTGAACTATGACAGCTGAAGGGTATACACTTAGAAGCAAAAATAAGATTCAGTCTAAACATATTTACTTTATTAGCTTGGAATTTTCACAATGTACATATTTGTTGTCAATGTGGCCACAAAAATATTTAGTTAAAAACAGTGACAGAGGTCACTAAATAGTTTTTTTTATAAAGGTGGACTAATTACAAGTATTGGATTTGGGTCAGGAACTCAGATATAATATAAATTAGGACAGTCATTTCGAATTAGATCCACTTGCAATAATCAGAAAGTTTTTTAATAATTAAAAATGTCATTTATATTGGGATGAAATAACTTAAAAACTTGACTTTAGATATTGATTTAAAAAGAAATTTTTTGTATAATTCAAATGATTGCTCTAATATTCATCTTGTCATTTTTTTTTTACCATCATTTTCAAAAGTTATTCTTCACTCCTTTACACAATCACAAAAGTGGTTGCAGATTTTTTAAATCATAATTGTCACAAAAGAAATATATTTATTTAATTTTCATGATAAAGTAATATACTTTTTCATTTCATTGAGATTATCATATATCTTGTATGATATGTTGGTGTTTTGGGGTCTGATCTTGGTTATACACAAAACTTTGAAATTATTGCAGACATATTTGCAGTGTATGTCTACTGCTATGATGGACTTACTAGACATTTCTCATTGGTTCTGTGCTACTGATCCTTGGATAAGGTTGTCACTATTCTGTCAATCCTAGTCTTACATTGAAATTGACATTTTATTTACTGAAATATCTTTGGAACATTGAAAGTGACATTTTATTCACTGAAATATCATGGGAACATTGAAATTGACATTTTATTCACTGAAATATCATTGGAACAATCCATAAATTGTGTTATTATTATTATTATTATTATTATTATTATTATTATTATTATTATTATTATTATTATTACTATATTTAAAAAGGGTAACTCAATTAGCTAAGAACTAATCTACCTTGAGGCCCTGTTTGTGAAAGTCTTTTGCAAAAGCATTAGATGTCAATCATGCTTATTGGTAGGGTAAACTATTTATAGTTGTTGTAAAAAGTAATTCCTGTTCACTATTCTGTCAATCCTAGTCTTACATTGAAATTGACATTTTCATATGATAATCTAATTTTCAAAAAAATTGCTTGACCTTTTGGAAATTTCTGAACTTTAACCCTTTACCTCATACAAGTGCCTTTTGGCACTTTACCTTAAGTCAATACAGGTGCCTTTTGGCACTTTACCTTATGTCAAAACAGGTGCCTTTTGGCACTTTACCTTATGTCAATACAGGCACCTTTTGGCACATTACATTATGTTAATACAGGTGCCTTTTGGCACTCTGCACAATGTCAATACAATCGTCTTTGCACACATGCCATAAACATCTGCCATTTTCAAATGTTTGTCCTAGCATAACCTCTGGGGAAAATTTCCTATTAAAAACTATAGGCATCATAGGAAATTTCAAAGATTTTTGATCACATGGTTACTATTTAACATAATGTCATAATCTGCAAGTTAAAAATAGTGACTAGGTCGAATTCACCCTAATTTAAAAAAATGAAGTCAACGGATTTAGTTAGGCAGTTTCTTGAAAGTTTGGATGATGAACTTTATGACCTTAAAGGCTTCCGTGAGGCAGATATTGGTTTTGATATCGATTTAGATAATGTGGATTTTTATACTTCATCAGATTAAGATGATTCAAGTGATCTTAATGAGAATATCGAGCTGGTAAATGTAGAGGTCAAGGGAGACCATAGTTGGTCACACAATTTCTATGACCTGACAGTAAACGAATTCATGCATACATCAGGGCAAATATTGCCACAGGTAATTGATGTTAATATAGCTTCAGCTTTAGATTTTTTTCAGCTTTTTATTCACATTTAAAATGATTGCAGATATTTCAAATCACACCAATAACTACGAACATTGGAAAATGGGGCAAATGAAAACATACAACATATGCTGGGTGGAAACCACTTCTTTGGAAATTAGAGCCTATATAGACATCAATGTCTTGATGGGAATCAATTACATGCCGGATATATCTATCTATTGGTCCTCAGACAATTTAATTGGCAGTGTAGGAATTCAAAATGTATTAACATGCAACAGGTTTCAAAAGTTGAACCAGTATTTCCATGTATCAGATAGAGAGAAGGAACCCCAAAGAAATGACACAAACTTTGGCAGGCTATACAAAAATCGGCCAATCATGCAACAAGTTAGTTAGCAAAAAATTTCACTCAGTATTACAATATATTCAGAGATGTATCTGTCGATGAAGCTATGGTAAAGTTCTCTGGACATCTTTCTTTTCGCCAAATATTTCTGTTTAGCTTTATTATTTTAATATTTGCAGTAGAAGGACATGTAGTTGTTATTGCTTTGTTATGGCATTGTCAAAAAAGACATTAGCAAAAATGGTCTGAACATATTACTATTTATACCCCCAACCATAGGTGCAGGAAGATTTATCGATAGTAGTGTCAGTATGTCTGTTTGTCCATCAATCAAATAGTTACATCAACATTAATTTATATTTCTGTGGTAATTTTTTCTTAAACCTCATGTGTGGCAAACTCATGGGTGGAGGCAGAAGCCTATCTATATGGCACTACAAGGTCTATGGTCAGGGTCATTGGAAGTGATTTTTCTTTCTGCATGACATATTAGGTTTCTTGGCCTAATTTTCATCAAACTTAATTTTGGGCAAGGGCAGCTTCTGTTGATTCTGGTTCTGAGAGAAACAGTCAAGGTCATTGCAGCAAATACAGTAATTTTTAGATCACCTGGCCATAAAACCAAGTGATTTTATGACATGGAACACTAAGACATGTTGTCCATTGTCCAGCTGTAAAGGTTGACAATAACAAAATTCAGATTCTCAAAATAACCTGTACCAGTTTTAACTCATTTTGGCACACAGCATTCCATCATAAAGACCTGTTAGGTTTATACAAATCATGCCTATATGCCATAAAATGTGGCAGCAATTTCTAAACAATAGAAAAATTGTACCTTTTTGTGTTATTTAAATAATAATAATAATAATAATAATAATAATAATAATAATAATAATAATAATAATAATAATAATAATAATAAAGAGTTTATTTTCAGAGGGTGACTCAGTTACAAACAAGAAATAAGCTACCTTGAGGCCCTGCATTATATACATATATATAATACAAGCTAATAATAGTACACATGTTGTGGAAGGAAGAGAAACTTTGAGCTGATTTAATATCATGTGGACTGTTATTCAAAAAAAGAACACATTACTATTGAAAGCTTTTTTTGAATATCTCCTTTTTTGGTTTAGGTAATTTGAAATTGTGATGCTTTAATACTGATCCATCATCAAACAATCTAAGTAAAAATTAGAAACCTTAAAATGACTTCTTCAGAACTGTTGAACAGAAATTGAATGTACTTGACAAAATAGCATCCTACTATGAGGCTCTTGTGCAAACTGGCACCTGGTACGACTGTAATTTCTATAAATAAAACTAGTAATGATAAAAAAAAAATTAAATAGAAAATTAATAAATGTAAAAGAAAATATAACACCTGTATATAGTCAAAATGGAGGGATTGAACCTCCAAATTTTGACTATAAATGTTAATGGAATCACTAATAAAATAGATAAACTAATAGCAAAATCTAAACAATATGATATCATATTAATACAAGAAACACATGTATTAGACAAACATGTAGTGAAAACACTAGAACAAGAGCTAGATGCTATAGTTCTCACTAGCAATCATCCTGGTAAAAATATAGCAGGAGTTGCATCAATTGTTTGGCAATCAGCCAAAGAGTTGAACTTTGAAGAAATGAAAAAAAGTGATTTTAAAGGTTGAGTACTACATACAAGACTAAATAATTGGAATATTTTTAATATCTATGTACCAACTGGGGAAATCAACCCCATCAAAATCAAATTTATTACAACCACAAACCAATATATTCAAAAATACTCATCAGAACCAAGCATAATAGGTGGGGATTGTAATTGGATACATAGCGAATTAGATAAGAGCAAGAAACTCCCAGAATCTTATAAATCACCATGCATAATGGGTGGGGATTTTAATTGGATACATAGCAAATTAGATAGGAACAAGAAATTCTCAGAATCTGATAAATCAATGCGCAAATGGAAAAACTTATTTATAAAAACAAATAGTATAGTGGATACCTATAGGTGGAAAAATAAAGATACCAGAAAATACACCTATGTTTATGATACAATGAAGGGAAGTAGGCTAGACACATTCTTTTATTCGGAAAATTATATAAGGACAGTAAAAAGTTATAATATACATGAATACCGCATATCAGACCACAACCCAGTTGCACTAGAAATAGAGGTTTTAAATAGAATGAAATGGGGAGCAGGGTTGTGGAAAATGAATAACATCCATGTTTTGGACAAAACCTATTTAGACACAATTCGTATACATATAAATAGATTTAAAGAAGATAAATTAGGAGATATTATGGAGGTTTGGGAAAGGCTTAAACAAAATTTTAAATAACTAACTAAATATTATAACAAAACAAAAACACTTAAAAAGCAATTGCTACAAAAGTCTTATACAGAAATACAAAAGAAAGATAAACCTTTAAGGGAGCAAGAAAATAATATAGTTAAACAGTTGGAAGAAATAGAGAAAGAAAAACAGATGGGATCAAAATAAGAGCAGGGAAATTTGATAATTTATACAGTAAAGAAAGAGGATTGTATAGGTGTATGGACATTAAAAGAGGGGAACTAAAACAAATTGAGGAAATAAAGGTAGGAGACAAAATTTATAAGGATAAAAAAACAATTTAAACTGAATTCAAAATTATTATGCTAATATGTTTAAAACTCAAAATATAGATGTAGACAGTATAGCACAATATATAGAACAAACAAAATATAACCAAATCGCTATAACAGAAGGAAACTTGTGAAAAATTTATTACCCCAAAAGAAATAAAAAATACTATTAAAAGTTTAAAAAAAGGGAAAATTGTCAGGTTCGCCAGGTTCAGATGGTATAACTTCAGATTTTTAAATAAAGTGTTTATGGAAGAACTAGTAGATTTCCTAGAACTTTTGTTCAATAATATCCTATTTCATGAGGAAATGCCCAAAACTTTGAGGGAGGGGGTCATTACATTAGTTTATAAAGGAAAAGAAGATAGATATGATATTAAAAATTGGAGACCTATAACTCTTCTTACTACTGATTACAAAATACTATGTAAAGTTTGAACAAATAGGATTAGATAATGTTTGAGCAATATAATCGATTTTAACCAAAGCTGTGGGGGAAAGGTTTATAAGTGCGATTATAGATCTTATAAAAAACAAGAATGAAAAAGCATTTATGTTTTTATTTGATCAAGAAAAGGCATTCAACAGAATAGAGCAAAAGTTTATTTTTTAAGCCTTGGAAAATTATGGATTTGGTGTAAATATTACAAATTGGATTATAGCTATATATAAAAACATTGCATCTAGGATAACAACAAATGGTGCCCTAATGGGGGAATTCATGCTTCAATGCTCAGTGAGATATTGCAGTCCCCTGTCCATGCTACTCTATGTAATCTCCATAGAATCTTTGAATATAAACATTAAAAATAATACCAATATTGAAGGAATTAAAATAATAAATTGGAAAGACAAATTCAAAACTATTTTGCATGCAGATGACTGCACAAACTTCACCAGAGATTGATATTTTTTCAAACATTTTTAAGATGAATTCTCTAAAATTGGAAAAGACTCTGGATCATCAATAAATCACAACAAAACAGAAATTTGATTAATAAGAAACTGGAAGGGAAACCACCCAGGTCTCCTGCCAAACCTGATTAGCATTAGGAATTTACTTTAAACTAAACTGTACTCACAAGAACTATTGTGAGTTAATAAAAAAATTGCATGCACCAATCAAGACTAGGTTGCATATGAAGATGAACTTAATAGACCAGATACAGATCCTTAAGACCTATATGTATAGCCAAATGAACTACATTTTGAATACAATCTCACTTGACAGAAGACATGATAGGCAATATAACAAGAAAAATGAGTTTTGTTTGGGATAACAAAATTAACTAAGAAAGAAATATAAATGCAGACCCAAGACTAGGAGGGGATTAGACCTTCCAAATTTGAGCATAAAGCAGAAAGCAATTATTCTTAATAAGCTTAAAAATCGAAATAAAAAACCAAAATATCCATGGAAAGCAATATATATATATATATATATATATATATATATATATATATATATATATATATATATATATATATATATATATATATATATATATATATATACACACACACAGTATCTATGTAGCTTTAATAAAGAAATCTATATGAATAATATACTAGTTAAACTTTTAGAACCACCTGGTGCATATAGAAGAGTAAAAGAATTAATATACAGATATAGAAATAACAATAATTTATGGAATAAAACAAATGATATTGTTTTAAATGAACCACTCACTCTAGAGAAACTGGAAATTGAGTTTAAAAACCCAGGATAAAATGGAGGAATAATATGGAAGAAATTGGCAGGCATATATTCGCCTGCCAGACAAAGTAGGTTATATGTTTATCTTCATGATAAATGGCTTATAGGTGAAACAGCTTTTAACATTTAACTGTAAAATTACCAAAATGTAGACTTTGTGTAAAATGGATAGACTAAAAAGTACACTTAATATTAGAATGTCCAAAAAACGAATTAGAAAGAACAAGTATTAAATATCAGATTTATACAAAATATGGGAATAAAGAAACTTTACAACTTTTATAAAGGATAGCAAAATATATAATGAATTAATAGGTTTTATTAACAACATTATGAAAACACTATGAGAATAGAAAAAGATAATTTATCAAATTTACAGAAAAGAAAAATTAATTATACTATATTTTCATTGATACACTATGCCTGTGGGATCTGTTTTTAATAATGTATAGACCACAACTACATATAAAAAGAATTAGAATATAAAAGTGGGAGAACAAGGTACAGTGCCAAAGCTACTTGACTCACTTGGAGCAGCACAAACCTTAGATGGTTTTACCCACCTCAAAGTAACACTAAACATTTCTTATTCTCATTAATACACATATGATCTACTCTACTATCTATCTTCTCTTAACACACCCTATATACAAAGAGGTTTCAAGGATCAGGAAACTGGTATCAATCTTATATCCCAACTGGTTTCCCAGGTAAAAAATCCCAATAAAATTAAGGAACAACTAAAACATTTTTTTTATCCATGCAGCCAGCCCTACAGAAAACACAAAATAGCATACATAACAAATAGCAGAAGCATATAGCAAACACTGGGCAACATAGATCCTTGGCAGGGATCACAGAATTTAAGTAAACTTCAGATCCAGCCTTGGATAAGGATTCCTGTTTTTCACAATAGAATAAGAAATGTGTAAAAACCCTAATTCAAAATTAAAAAATGAAATTTTTTAAAAATAGTACAAATAGCACACATGCCTAAAGAAACAATAACTAATAAAAACCTATAAACTTTTGGAACTAGGAGGTCCCTCAGATGAAAATTTGGAGAGTGCCACACCAATAAATTTTAACTTGAAAATCTTATTAGTTGTGCATATAGTGCTGATCTAGCCAGTGCTGATAAATATTGCTACTGTTATTAAAACACCTTTACAAAGTTCTCAAAATCTGATGAACAAAATTTTACTAAATTTGGCTAAAAACCATAATTGCTGGAAGGCTTTGTGCCTTACTAGAAACTATAAAATAAAATTACATCTCCAAAACTGTTTAACAGAATTTAATCAGATTTGAAAAGCTTTTGAATTTTTCACAGATGAAGCTGCTATTCAAGAAGGCCTTCATTTCTGAAAACTGAAAACTTTTAGCTAATTTCCTTGTGAACCAAACCAATTTGACTAAATTACATCCTGGCATAAAACCTTTCATGTCTGCACAAATTATGCTAATCTGCATTTGAATATGGCTGCCATTGCTAAAAAATATAAAACTTCTATATGTTAGACAGTATCTTACAAACTTACAAACAAACTCCTTGGCTAACTACCTATGCATTTAGATTTTAAGTAGACATCAGCTGGATATCTTTGGTCTAATGTGTCTTCATGGCAAGTAAAGTTTGCACGCTTCAATTTTAATCAAGCTACATAAAGTTTGGTAGAGGCACTCTTTAATGATTTTAGAAGCAAAGTGTCAAGGTCAAGGCAGCAAAAGTTGTCATTTTGGATTTACATGTCTTCTTTCCTTAGTTTATACTTATACATCTTCCTGATCCACTCAGAGGCAAATCTTGATGCAGTAATGTTGTGGGAAAAACTATTTACAAAAATAGTGATACATTTATAAGAAGTACATTGCACTCATTTGGAAACCTTTGGACTTCTTGGATATATAACCCATTTTGGCCTTGATAGTATTAAGTGAATACATAAGTCGAAATACTGAATTACTGATGCTATTAATATTTGGTTCTTGAATTTACATGAAATAAAACGATTAGTTTCTCTTTTCTTTTGAGACTTTCAAAGAGAAAAGAAATAGCTTTCACTTTCATAAAGATAAGGAATGGAAACTCCATATAAAATTACTGATTAGTAGAAGTTCCAACAGTCTTTTCTGCATTCTGACACTCATCTATGTAGCCATTGAATGTATATGACATGATTTAATAGCTACAATGCATTCACATGTTACTGATTTGATGTTTCACTAGTTATATTTAAGGTCAAGGTTATGGCTAGAGGAGCATGATCTTACTTTTGAAAGATCTGAATGTGTTGAAAGAAAGAACTCTAATGCTACAACAACAGTTGCCAGACATATTCTTAATGTTGAAAGAAGGTAATAGCCTAAAAAAAAGTAAACTGTAGAGAATGACAAAAGTTCCTCAGATCACTGCTGTAACCCACTCTTAGACTCTACCCCATCTTTAATATGCTGTAAGGAGTTCATAACTCTTATTTTGTCCAGACTTAACTATAAATTGACACTTTATTGCTACAAAAATCAATTTCTTTTTGACCCTCTTATAAAAAGGGGTGTTTTTTTTGCAAGTCAGATCTATTTGATGTGGAAACTTGTCAGTGAGTTAGAGTTGTACTTTCGAGAAAAATAAACAAGCCAAAGTGGATGGATGGATATATAAAAATGAAAATAATGACATAATCAGTATAAAATACAATAATTGAATGTAATATATGACATATAAATTTACAACTTACAATTTGTTCGAATTAAATCTATGAAATTCATAATGCTTAACATTTTTAAATCCATATATATACTAAATCCTAGCATTTAGTTATAGGTCATATACCAGTATAAAAATGGTTCAGAATAATCTGATTCACAGTATCCTGTAGTGCCATATATATTCACTTATAAGTTGATTTGACTATTATTTTAGGGTTGCATAAAGCAAATTTCCATATGGTTTTCCTATAGGTCTAGGTATATGTCTGAAAGGGGTAATGTGATTGGTGTGTTTGAAGTTGCACATATGGAAAAAAACCAAGTCAAACTGGATAGAGATAGGAAAAATAAAGGCAAAACAGTGTAAAATAAATACATTTGTATTACAGAGTTGAATATGTACAAAAATATTGACAACTTAACATTTGTCCATCTTCTTGTGAGGATAAGAAGGGGTACTGCTTCTACAAGCTAAGGGATTACGGTCAAACAATAACTGAAGATGTAGAACTCAACTTTGCACTATTCAAGTTATTCTATTTTCATTGCTTGATCAAGAGGAGTCTCCACTTTCAAGTGAGTACTGCTTTTACAAGCTAAGGGCATATCACTCTGTGTGCACTGTTAGAAGGCTTGGGAGATGTCAATTGAGAATTAAATCAGACCCAAACCAAAATCTCAAGCTTTTTTTTAAGGTTGTGGCAAGCTTGCTGCAAGCTTGTAATGTCAAGCTTAGATTTAAATCCTGGGCATTTTTGCCCAACTGCAAGCTTGCACAAACTAGTAATAGAAAGCTTGTGGCAAGCTTAGATTTAAAACTGCAGCAAACTTGTTATGTAAACTTGTGGCAAGCTTGGATTTGAAAACATGCAAGCTTGACAATTACAAGCTTGCAAACAAAGCTCTCCCAGCAAGCTACATCTGAAGAACTGATATGGCATCAATTAAATTATTATATACCTGGTTACATACATACATTTTTCTGGCTCTAGATGCGTGAAAAGTCAGTAATATCAAATATTAAAATGAAAATGTTGATATATGGTGAACATTAATTAGCATGAGATTTTATAGCCACTATGAAAGAAAATAATGAAGTCATCAGATCATTTAATAATATTTAATCAGATAAAAATAAGAGCATGTGAATGGGATCTGTGTAAGGAAACTCTTTATACTTTTGTTCTGTATGGCTTTGAAAATGTTCTACTAATTTACTTCCATGGAGAAATCCATTTGGATGGTGTCAAATAGTTATGTTCCCTCTCTTATCAGTAAAAATGATAAACATTTTTGGTAAAAGCAAGTCTATTTGCCATTTGAATTACTCTGAACCACCTCTTGTAAACAAAATCTTCAGAATAAAATTCTGCATCCTCCTCTGCTTCTGGTGTGATTCATGTATAATCACTAAAATGGACTACATCAACATAAACTATGTAACTAGTAAAAAAAAAAAATGAGTATTTACTTCTTTGGCAAAAGCATTTAATTTCTAGTTCAGCAGTTCAAAATCACTTTTCAAGTCCAAGAAATAACAGTAAGTGTTATTCAAGAACATCCTTTTATGAGATCCTAAATTCTAGTTTTACCTTTCATTTTAAAAGTGCTCTGACACATGTCATACACACGGCACTTCAGAGCTTTTTACAAATTTAAATTAGATTATACTGAGTAGGTACCTTAAGATTATTTTGAAATATAAAAACTGCCATTTTTTTGAGGATGAAAAGAATAAAATATCACAAACTCTAAACAGTTATTGAATTTGATATGCATGAGTCAAAAAAGACCCTAACAACAACGATAATGAGATTCACAAGTGATTGTTTAATTTTATATCATAACCCTAGTGTTAATAACTGACAACAATGCATTGATTACTGCAGTTTGGCAAGTGTAGCAATAAATAATAATGATCTGCAGAGTTTTCATCACAATCATTGAATGAAGTAACATTACAAAGTCATTTTTTGAATCATAAACGTGAAACAGATCACTACTGCCAATTTAGACCCCAAAACTGGCAAAATACAACACACTCTTGAGTTAACTCTTCAACATGATAACTCCATTACTTCAAGTTACCTCTCAGGTTATATGATTGGTTACTGCACATGTATTGTTTCTGCAGGCCATGGAATTACCAAACTAACGAGCTCTAAATTGTAATTGTTCAAACTTGAAAATTGTGCTTAATTTTTTAACGCAAGGCTTCAATGGTTGTTTTATATTCCTGTGTCTTAAATACACTATGTATCTATTTAGAGTTTGTAAACCAGTTTGCTGACCGTAAACAGGAAAGTAAGAAATATAAATGTTTCGCCACATGGACGATTTGACCCAGGACATTTTCCCCACTTTAATATACATATCAACCCACTTCAATGGACATTTCGCCCCACATGGTACATGGATGTTTCATTCCATGGATGTTTCAGCCCAAGACATTTTGCCCCACATCAATGGAAATATCAGACATTTATAGAAATTCATCAGCAATACACCATTATCTTCATTTTATTTTACCGTTAAGACTTTAATTCATACCCCCAATCCTATATCTCTTCTTCTCCATTTCAATTACATTCAGTGTGCCATTATATCAGACAATATTTTCCCTTTTTTTTCGTTTATATAATAAAACTGAATCTTATGTTTACAGTGATCACTTTTTGTACTGCAGTGCTTTAATTTTTGCTGTTACACAAACTGATGAAAACAACTTTTTACTTTTTATAGGAAACTGACCTATCGGCACTTATCAATCACGCTGTTCATTTACCCAATCAGCGAGTGTAAATTAGACACACTTCCATGCACTGTTTACATCTACCATTTTTCAACAAGCTGATTGTAGCAAAAATGAATTGGTTATTGTTAAGTTTTACAAATTGTGTCATGTTTTGTTGAATTTTGTATTGATAATGGTGAAAGTTGTTTGATTGATAATAGTGAAATGGCATTAAAAGGGGTGTGTGTAATTCTAACCATCAATATCAAGATCATATATATTGAGGAATTAGATTGTTTCCTTTCCCCAAACCTATAAAAACTAGGATTAATAAAGACTTGTGGTCCCCTACTTATCAGCTAAATATTGACACAATTGATGGTAATTACCACATGTTTCTATGCACAAAGTATGTGACGAGCATGCCCCATCCCTTAAATACTTTGATACCACTTTTAGTATATTATTTAACTATAAAGATCAAAGAAGCTACCTGGCTGTAATTAAGTACATACATACATGCATGCATACATACATGCATACATGTATCTTCACTCAGCTGTGTAGGAACAATTGTGTACTGTTATAGTGATCAGTTTCTAAAAGAACAGAGGAAAAGGAGGGGAGGATAATGGGATACGAAATTAATTGTCTATTGATGGGTCGAAATGTCCTGGGTAGAAATGTCAATGATGCGAAATGTCCATGTACCAAATGGGGAGAAAGGTCCAATGAAGTGGGGCGAAACTTCTGTTGAAGTGGGTCGAAATAAGTCCTGGGCTGAAACGTTCATGGTTCAAAATATCCAGGCACCAGGAAGTAACAACTTTCAATGACTCAATACCAAATTAAGTCTATCGCGAAAAAAAATTTCATCTTACATGCTTTTATTTGATTACTTTTTAAAGAATCAAAATCCACAAAGTTCAGTTCTTTATAGAATGTTGGCAGAATGAAATGCATCTCACTCTCTCAAAGAAAATAAAAACTGTATTTATTTTTTAATTTTTTATTCAGCAAGTAATTAACCAACAATTATTTGGCGGCAGATTACCAATGAAACAAACACTGCATATGACAATTCTTTCAAAAACTTAATGCTAGAAGTTAATATTACAAGTATATTGAGACTATATTTGATGGTGCCTACACTGTTGGTAAATAGCATTTACAAGTACTTAATATCAAATATCTTGCCATATTAATAGTCTGTAAATAACTTTGCAATCAGAAATTTTATTATCTATGTGACAGGATTTTACTAAATGGAAATCTTTATCCAGTCTTCCATTCCCTGACATAAGGACTGCATAGCTAATTGAGTGTACAATCACTTAAAGAATTGCATTTATGGAAAAATACTCAATTGTTTCTCTAACATGTATAATATTTGTAAAAATTTGAGAAAGAGAAAAAAGACATTTGTAGAAAAAGTAACATTTCATATTTTGCCTTGGTTAAGAAATAATTTAGCTTATTTTGAAATATATTAATAATCTTCATAGATAATTTATGTTTAGTGTTAACTCAAGATAACGTTAAGCCATTTGCATAACATTTTGGGAAAATGTGACACTTTAAAAGTACCCAAAGATGATATTGAGGTCTAGAATGCAATGGTAAAACAGGCCTGGCATGTGGATATATCATTGTGAAAGCTGCAAACTCAGTTGGGGCAAATGGTGGTCCTCACCTTCAGGGCAGTGGAACTGTTTAAGGAGCATAGAAACAATCTATGACATAGAAACAATCTATGAGAATTACTGCTGGATTCAGTCAGAGATTTTTATTATGGACAATTTTAAAATGTCAGTTCTTTTAAACAGCTTCAGCTTCAAGCACTGGGAGCTCATAATGCCAGATCTAACTAACATTTATCAGCTCATCTGTGCTCATCTCTAAATGGCTTTTTGGAGATAACCTAAAGGGGTAAATAACTAAGCTTAATGAATCTTGGAAGGTTGGAACTCAGCTGCTTAGAAAAAATCAGCAGGAAGCACCAAAACAACAAGTGGCTTAAAATCTAAAAGCAGTGGGCCTTTTTTGAGATGATTCTATTCATTGGGCAGACATTCTTGGAACCAGAATTATCAATGGCAGCCCAACCATTGCTGGAGGCAAGGCTGCAAGAAGGTTTAGAAACATGGAATTGGGGTTCCCAAACATCAGAAGGATCAGTAAAGATCTTCCAAGGCTATTAATACGCAGCATCATGTAAGTTCATATGATGTTTCTTGTATGAACGATACACCGGACAATTTTGTCACTGGCAGAATGTCAACATGGTTTGAAGGTTGGCAGAATATTACTTAAGATGCTTGGATACTGAATATTGTGCAAGGTTATGAAATAGAGATAGAACAGAGATCTCTACAGACATAAATACCAAACCAATATGTGCTTTTTACTTGCAGGGAACACTAAATTGTGATGCAGATAGACTGTCTAGAAACATAAAGGGGGACTCTGAATGGAAATTATGTGCTACAATATTCAATGCCATCATTAAAGTGTATGGACATATAGATGTGGATTTATTTGCT
The DNA here is from genome assembly GCA_016746295.1 of Potamilus streckersoni. Taxonomy (NCBI): domain Eukaryota; kingdom Metazoa; phylum Mollusca; class Bivalvia; order Unionida; family Unionidae; genus Potamilus; species Potamilus streckersoni. Next base: position 177,506 of record JAEAOA010000751.1, read on the forward strand.
TTCAGGTTAAATCACCAACTTCTGCATTATATTTCATACAGACCTGACCCAAAAGCTGTAGCAGTTGATGCTTTTTCTTTAAAATGGAATTACAGTTATCATTACTGCTTTCCACCTTTCAGTCTTTTGGGAGCAGTGCAGCAAAAATGGCCCAAGATGAAGCATATCTTATTTTGGTGGCCCTTGTTTGCGAGCATCCTGCATGATATAGTCAGTCCTTGTTTTCTCTTGCCCACAAGAGATTCTGCAATTTGCAGACCATCTGCAATGATGACACACCCTCTGCAAATTGAAGATGGGTGTTTTTTACTTGTCAAGACAGCAATAAGAAATCAAGGGTTGGCAGACAGGGCTCCCTTTCTCATCATTAATTCATGGAGAACATCAACAAGAAAACAGATTTTGGGCCACCCAAAAATGGATGTTAATTTACAATAAAAGACAATAATCAACTTGACCCACCTGTGACTATTGTTATAGTTTTTAATGGAATTAGTAGATAGAGGTTTAGGTTATAGTTCTGTAAATAAAGCTAGATCTGTAATTGCATCATTAGTTAGTCTTACTTCCAAATCCACTTTAAGGAAGTATATTTTATTTAAGAGATTTATGAGAGGGGAGTTCATTGCAAAGCCTTCATTTCCAAAGTACTCATTTGTATGGTATCTGTTGCTTGTATTTTCTCTTTACAATGCATTGCAGGAACATACAATGAAGTTATCCATGCTGTTTGTTAACAGGACAGAGGTGACAGATGCTTCACTTTATGCAGACAAAGAGCAATTAAATTGGGGTTAACGGTGTACAAATGCATATTCTTTCATTGCGAAAACAATCTAAACCAGAGAACCATGTGGAGTTCTTTGTTTTTTATTGTTATACATATTACAAAAAAAGCCAATTGTATGTTGTGGCATGTTTACATTGTTATTTGCAATAGACCAAAGTTTGTGAAATTCTGAAACACACTAAAAGGTTGCAAAGACACAATATCAGACTGGATAAACGCAGCTGTTTTGAGGAAGTCTGGTATTGCTACATCAATTTTTCAGGCTCACATTTCAAGAGGTCATCAGGTTCTGTTGCCTGTGCTAAAGACATACAGTTGGGTACAATGTTTAAGGCAGCTGTATTTTCAGGAAATTCTATGACAAGCCTGTTACAGACAAGACTGAATTCAGTGCAATGGTCCAGTCAGCATCCATCATTTCATAATGGTCATGTAATGTACAATGCAACTTTGGGTTCTTTGGTTTACTACCAACACATAAAAAGTTTTCTTCTTCCTTTTCTAGATGTTGTTAATCTGTTCCATAAATGAAGTCTTTTTTTGAAATCTCATGGAATTACAAGGCACTTATGCATGGCGGGGGGAGTGAAATTGATAAATTAAACCAGACTTACCAAGTCAAAGTTTGTAATTTCATGAACCTCATATGTGTCTTGGTGAACACATGCCCATCCTTCATATTTCCCACCCAATGAAACATTGAGGCTTCCGTTTCTTTTTTCTCTCATATGATCACCAAGGCACTTAATGGGTTCATTAAGTTACAAACTTTGACTTGGTAATTTATAATTTTTTCTAATTTCAGGGTTTAACCTCAGAATGCTCATACTGGGTCAACATCCAGGGATTCAAGTACCTGCCATTTGAAGGATGTAGTCTCTGGTGTAACAGAACATACCATGTAAGACCAATCTCAAACTTCAAACCATTAAAGATGTGATATGATTTCAGTTGTACTTAAACTTTTCAGATGGGATACAAATCTAGATTCTGTATACTACTTTGCATTTAACTTTGTAATATGTCATTATTTTTGTTTGTACTTTTTGAAAAGAAAAAAATTAGGATGTACACAAATGCAGTGACAGCACAAGTATAATAAGAGTCAAAAAATGATTATAATTGATTTAACAATTGAGTTTTAACATGTGGAGATCAAAATGTTAGTACTGAAGAGGCAAGTTATGGCATTCATGTTCTTGTGGGTTTGGTTCAAAATATAGACATGTGGAAAATTGACATTTTAGGCAGTGAGGAACATTATCTTTACTTCTTCAGAATGGAACAAAGCTGATGATAACGGGATAATGAGTTTTAATGTGTAGAGATCAACACTGCATACAGCACTTAAGCAACAAGTGATTGTAGTGATATGGGTGCTGATTTTGATGAAAATGTGGACAATGAAAAGTTTTGTGGGGAAGTTTGACCTTTTATGCAGTGTAGATCATGCTCTTGATTTTGACAAAATGAAAAGAAATGAGAACTGGTTAATAGAAAATTTGATTTCTGAACTAATTTTAAGGTGATTGATGAAATCATGGTGGACAGCACTGTAGTTGCATGTGATGGCAGTGATGATGAAAATATAGACATGGGGATTGTGATCTTGACCATGCCAAAATGAGCTAAGCATATAACTCTTAATTGGTAGTTTCGACTCAGATATTGATGATGATGATGATGATGATAAATACTTTGTTGCTTTTCAAACATTGTAAACCATGACACTCCCTCACTGCAATGAAAATGTTAAAATAATCATTTTCAATGCTGTGAAAAAGTCAATCAATTTTTATTTCATGACAAGTTTGAACAACATTGTGATCAATTCTGTGAGGAGTGCTATGAATTTTTAAGATGGATTATATTTTATTTAATGTCCGTGTGGGTGTAGTTGTTTGTGTGTACTTATGATGAAATTTGACAATGCTGAAGGACTAATTGCCTCTCTCATCAGTGGTAGGTTAATGGATGCAATGCTTAGACATGGAAGAAGAGGCAGTTCTGGCTATCTTTTCTGTTTACTAGAACTAAACTGCTTCTTATTGGCATTATTAAATTAATAGTCTCTTCAATGAAAACCTTTTCTTATTCATTATATGGCTTTTTGCATCAGTTGTTGATGGTTATTGGTTGTATCATTGGGATTTACTTTCTTGGCAAAATTATTCCATGCATACCTATATTTATTTCATTAATGTAGTGCAGGTAGTTTTGCAATTTTTAGATTGATTAATGTTACTGAAGATAATAATATCAAATAAACCCTAGTAATATTTTCTTTGCCATCATCTCAAATACATCCAATAATTTAATTCATCTTCATATTTACTGTACATTTAAGATGTCTCTATTTCCAAAAAATTTGGATGAACACTAATATGTTTTGACAGTTGCATATTAGTGTGTGTGTGAGAGAGTTTAAGAGAGAAAGAGAAGGGACAAATATATATAGTGTGAGCCCACTTGAACACGGTAGTTGGGAGCCAAAGAAACCAATTGCATTAGAGATTGAACCATGTTATAAGCAATGATGCATATTCCAGAAGAAATGTGTGTATGATAGGCAGTAGGTACCTGAAAAAATGTGCAGGGATTGTGGGGGTATTTAATAAATGTGGATGCAAAAATATGTGCTTCATTGGCACAGTTATCTTAAATCGATGCATATTAAATGAGAAATACACCTGAAGGTAAAAAAAGAGAAGGCATATCTAACATTTTACTTTATTCAGAGAACCATGCATTGGTACATATATGAGTATACTGTTTATATACATGTATATACATGTTTAATGTATAGCAATGAATAAGGAATCAATACTGTGTACTCACCCATGAATCATGTCACATACAAAGAATCCATAATACAAGTACTTCCATTGAAAATATGCACACACACAGATTTAAAATATTCAATAATTTTGTCAAAGGTCATATAGGTCTGAATTCATTAGAAAAAAATATCACAATCACGTAATGAATGATAAAACATTTAGTTTTCAGTACAACCAAAGTTGGTAAAAATTTGCATCTTAAATGCAGTTGGTAGAGTTCATAAACATAAAAAATATTCCTGTATAAATGAAACTTTCACAGTGCAGTAAAAGTGTTCCAGTCATGTTGGAAAAAAAACCCAGCTTTCTTTGATGAAGAGTGAGTGCATGCATTATTGAAGTCACCACTAAAATACAGCTTTGGAGAATGCCCTTTATTTATTGTGTCAGCAAAATTAAAAAATTGTTGCATGAGTGAGGCAATGTTTTCCTTGAAATTTCAGCTACTTTTTTTTATCTGGATACAGTTTTTTAGAATTAATTGGCCATTGTGTGGTCAATTGTAGTTACTGTACCTCCCTGCCTATTAAATAGACAGTGAAAGTGTGTATTTTTTGTTGTTGCTTTGTTTTTTTTTAAACATTGGTGATAGTTGAGTCATGCATGCATCAGAAATTTAAAGAAGAGGTTAATTGATGATAGAAATGCAGGTGTTCTGGTCTGATGACAGAGATTACTACCAAAAATGTGAATGTTCTGAAGGATTTAATTCTGAGTGAAAATAAGAGGAAGTTTGCTTACCATCCACATACAGATGTCAGTATATGTACATATATTAATTACTAGTGAGCAGCTGAAAATCCAATGAAAGATAGATTATGAGATAATGCCTTGTCTGGTTGATCACCACTACCAGAAATGTAAATTTGAAAAAACAGCAGATATCTTAAAACATACAGTACTCATGCTAGATGTCAACATAAATGGATTATGGTGTAGCTATGTACTTTTATGATGGTTTGTCAATATGGACAAAGAATTTGTTTATGTAATAATATATAAATTTCAGTACATTTTATATCAACTTTATGGCTTCTTTTCTTGGAGCCTCTAATTTTTTTCACTTCAAAGCAAGGGTTGTTTATATAAGTTTAAACAGCCAACAATGTTGCCAATAAAAAAAAAATTGCCATATGGTCAATGTTCCCTGTAAATTCACAGCCGCACAGCTCATTAGAAAATGCCATTCTGAAGTTTCAAAATTCCACGCAGAAGTTTTGGTAGCAATACAAATGCCATGGCGTAGTTTCAAAATTGTGTGCACACAGGAAAAATATTAAGAGGGAACATTGCAGATGGTATATTTTGCAGCCAATTTGCGACATCAGGAAGCCCTGTGCGATTCCTGAAGAAAAAAATTACCCACTATTTTTTTGTACTTTTAAGAAGAAAACACTATTTTTTGTGTGTGAGATAAATGCATATAAAATTTCAGTAGCCACACCATGATTGCCTTGTATTATTCATATGTGATCTATTCCATAAAATGATAAAAAAATTAGGTTTTTTTTGTACTTTGAAGAAAGAAAATTTTTTGTATGTGAAAAATACATGAATATGAAATTTCAGGAACCATATATACTTTTTTATTTTCATGGAAATAAAGGATACAAGATTGCATTACATTTTTAGGGGTTGGGTTGGAGCAATGAAACATTTCATTTAACAAAACACATATATACATATTTACTCTCTTATTTTCAGTGGAACACACACACAAACACACATAAATGAAGCTCTGAGGGTGTGGACTAATTTATGGATGTTTTCTCTAAGCATACACCACTGAAAGTTCATCAAGTAAAGAATGAAATCCAACCAAATTGGCTTACAACTGAAATCCTTGACACTCTGAAAACAAGAGACCAATTCAAGGCTGTGGGAAACCATGAACAATATAAAGTATGGAGAAATAAAATAACAAGATTGGTTAAAAAAGCTAAACAAAATTATTATCAATCATTGCTTAAAAACAAAAAGAGCGATAAAATCTGCATTTGGAATGTCTTTAATGAACTCACTGGAGGAACACACAAAGATCAGATAAATAAAATTCACTCACTTCTGGTGAATGACACCATAGTCACTGATGATAATAACATTGCAGATATTTTCAATGATTTATTTCAACATCATTACCACAAAATTAAAAGAACCAGTGATTGAAAACAACTTTAATGAACTGAAAAAGTTATGAAGCAGCAAAATCTCTAAGGAGGTATGTTTCTCTATCTCACCAGTATCAAAAAACTTTGTTAAGAAATGTCTCAGTGAACTTGATACTAAAAAAGCTACAGGACTTGATCAGATTGATCCATGACTCATTAAATCTTCTACCTCTGCTATTGTAGATAGCTTAACATTCATAATCAATTTAAGTATTGCATTCCTCATCTGTCCCAAAAATATGGAAAACTGCAAAAGTAACTCCTGTTCATAAATCTGATCCTAAGGATGATGCTGATAACTACCAGCCAAACTCAATACTACCAAACTTGTCAAAATTGATCGAAAAGAATGTCCATGATTCATTCATATCCTATTTAACCAAATACTTTCTGTTACACCTAATCAATCAGGCTTTAGACAGAAACACTCATGTGAGACTGCCTTGATCTCCCTAACTAATAAATGGCTTCAAGCACTTGATCAGGGTAGAATAATAGGTTTTGTACTTGTAGATTTCAGGAAAGCTTTTGACATGGTGGATCATGAAATCCTTTTGAAGAAACTGAAAATCTACCAATGTGATGAAAGCACAGTTAGATGGTTTACTTCATACTTAAGTGAGAGAACACATGTATATATAAATAATGTTCTGTCTGAACCTGGAACAATTAGATGTGGAGTACCACAAGGCCCAATTCTGGGTCCATTACTGTTTATTTTATTTATTAATGACCTACCACTTGTATTAAAGGACTCGGTATCATCTACAGATCTCTATGCAGATGACACAATATTGTCAGACATCCAAAACACAAAGCAATTTCTCTACAGAATGCCCTAAACAAACTGGACAACTGGTGCACATGCAATGGCAAGGTGGTTAATACTGACTGGTAAAGCTAAATTTTTACTTATCTCAACAGGGAACAAATAAACAAAACTTAATAGTGATGAACTATATCTCACATGGAAGGATAAAAGGTTGCAAATGGTCTGTCATGATAGTCTACTTGGTGTTTTGGTAGATAATAACCTATCATGGAGTTAACATATCAAACATATCAGTAAAAAAGTCAATTCAAGTTTATGGCTTCTCAGTAGGATAAGACACTTTCTCCCAGATAAGCACAGAAAAATATTTTATAACAGTTACATACAACCCTATTTAGACTACTGTAATACAATATGGGGTAATTCAAATGATAAAAACTTAGCAAAGCTGGCACATCTCCAAAAAAGAGCTTTTGAGTTATCAATCCAGAAAGTAAGCTAGAAAAATTTAGCTGGTAAGTTAAAAAATATTACCTATTAAAGACCAAATCTGTTTGAGAAAAGCCAAATTTTGTACAGGATAACAAATAATAGTGTTCCTGAATATTTACAATCACTATTCATGTATAGGCTACTCAGAAATACACCCCACCTGCGATCAATGTCTGCCAAAAATTAAAAAATTTTCAAACCAAATAAGGAATTATTTTTAAAAAGTTTCCAATACTCTGGAACTTTGCTCTGGAATAGTATTCCAGTTGAGATTAGAAATGCCCACTTTATTTCCTTTTTCCAACCCAGTATATACAGTGGCTTCAGAGATGCAGCAAAAATAAGTAAATTTCTTTGAATGAGGGCCTCAAAGTAGATTAGTTCTTAGCTAATTGAGTTACCCTCTTTAAATAAAGTCCTAATAACACACACACACACACACACACACACACACACCCTCTACCTCTTTATCTATTTCCTTGAATCATATTCATTGCTAGCTGCTATTTCCTATTGTGCTACGCTTGAATGTTTGACTCCATTGGAAACAATACAACATTAAACTAGTTTCATTTTTTTAATGATTTTTAATCAATAAAGATTCACAACTAATTTCAAGTATCTGACTTTTATGTATGTACAGATTTTGTGTATGCAGTTATGCTGTTGTTCATCATTTGAGTTTGAAGATAACTATGATATCACTGTGAGCATGGGAGTGTTTTAATTCCCTCTTCTGAATATAAATGTAACAGCCTTCCTTTAAAGTACAAAATACAGAATGATGAAATGTGAAAAGACATAAACTTTCAAATTGCATTTCATTTTTATTAGATCTACTCTCTGAACATAAAGTATTTGATGACAACCTAAATATTAAAATTTTTTGATGAGAAAAGCAAATGTTGTTTAGATTGGCAGATGAACATAACAGGTGAATAAAAATTGGAGTGAAAAACAGATTGGCATAAACTTTATATGTTCAAAATGTTGATAATACTAAAAACTAGATAGTAGATGATATGACCTTAATTAACAACAGGATTGTACATAGTTTTAAATGAAATAGATTTTATTCTGAAATATATATCTATATATGGACCTCTACATGTAAAGCATATTTTTTTCACATATATATTTTGCCACAAAGATTGAAAGTGAGTGTGTTATAGATGTTGTAATCATTTACATGTTAAGAAATGAGCTTCTTTACTAATCGCTTCTGAGAAATTAAAGGTTTAGTTTAACATGGAAACATCGATTCCTCTAAGAGAAACACTTAAGACCAGTAGAGAAATATGATATCGGGATATCTTCTGTGAATTCTGTTAATTTGAAACAATTTAAGCAAGACTGCAGTGTTTATGAGTGGGAAGGTTTTAATTTGAATTTGGATTAGTGTAGGTTAACAGTTAAATAACTTATACCTACCATAATATGACATCTCACATTAACAACATTTTTTTACTCTGAAACCTCCTGACACAGTCATGTTTTGAAAAATGTGATTTTCATTAATCTTTTCTGAAAAAGCTCCACTGTGTGCCCATAACATGTAATATGTATAAAGGGTGAGAAGTCTTGATTTGAGCTGATGTAAATCTTCCCTTGGGTAAAATTAAACAGCAGCAATTGAAAGACAAAGAGGTCAGGTATAAAGAACTTTGATTTCACATATTAATTGGCAGACAGTCACTAGTGTGATGTGTTAAGTCCTCTGAAGAGTTCTGTTGGTCAGCTCATTGTGCTGATTTGCATAGATAAAGTTCACAAAGTGGAACAACCTAATTCATTCTTAAGTAAAGCAAGAGATGCTATTAGCATCTGGAAGAGCAAAACTTGTTACATATCATTGCCTTGAAAGATTATCAAGTTTTTTTAACAGATGCAACATTTCTTTGAAAATTTTATTCCATATATAAAATGCAAAGTAAGTTGATATCGGTTGTTGGAAAAGTGTGATATATTTTTTAAGGTGATTTAAGAAGCAGTGGCAATGAGCAAAGTACAGCAAATATTAAATTTAGAACTCAAGGTTCAAAGAGTTTACTTTGTGAAACAAAGCAGCAAGGCTGGGAGGGGGAATTAATTCTTTTTAAATATTGCTTATATTTTGCCATCCAGAGGATTTTAAAGACACAAACTTGGCGTATGTTTTTATTTAATGTCAGTGTGGCTTTAATTATGTGGGTGTTGCACATATGCATGTGTGTATGGTGATGATATTTATTAATGCTAAGTCTACCAACTAATTTTGTTTTTTGTTTGTATGTGTATTAAATGCTTTGAACAAGACATACAGTTAAGTTTCTTTGGATTAAAAATTCCAATCATTTTTTTTATAGGCTTATATGAAAAGTTAGCTTTTTCTCATTAGACAACATATATTTATTGGTCATGCATGCAGAAACCCTCTTTGGACATAAAAAATACCCCCAAGTATTTTATTTATTTAATAGCGAGTCATTTCTTTAGTTATTTTGAACACTGGTTTTATTCATATTGTTTCATTATTTGCATGTGAATGTGAGATCATTTTATGTTTAGGTTTTTTTTTCTCTTGTTTTGCTTATCTGTCAATGAGCATTTAAATAAATGTCTGTTTGTCTTATATCATTCCAATAATCCAAAGCATACTGTCTATGTTTCTATAATGTAATATTTTCCTTACTGAACTTTATTTCTCGTATATATTGAGCTGATTCTGTGTCATTGTGCACTTCATTTTTGCACACCTTTTTAAGCTATCTATAGCTTTGACTAGATTGCTCTCTCTCTCTCTCTCTCTCTCTCTCTCTCTCTCTCTGCAAACAGAGTAAGTTCAGCTAACTGTTCAAAATTTTGATGGACTAAGTCATCTGTCAGATTATCAAATTGTCAGAAAAGATTTGAAATCAATGGACCTTTTCAGTGTTGAATATACAGTAATGGCATAAATCAGTTGAAATCAATGGAATTTTTCAGTGTTGAATATACAGTAATGGCATAAAGCAGTTGAAATCAAAGGAATTTTTCAGTGTTGAATATACAGTAATGGCATAAAGCAGTTGAAATCAATGGAATTTTTCAGTGTTGAATATACAGTAATGGCATAAAGCAGTTGAAATCAATGGAATTTTTCAGTGTTGAATATACAGTAATGGCATAAAGCAGTTGAAATCAAAGGAATTTTTCAGTGTTGAATATACAGTAATGGCATAAAGCAGTTGAAATCAATGGAATTTTTCAGTGTTGAATATACAGTAATGCCATAAAGCAGTTGAAATCAATGGAATTTATCATTGTTGAATATACAGTAATGCCATAAATCAGTTGAAATCAATGGAATTTTTCAGTGTTGAATATACAGTAATGGCATAAAGCAGTTGAAATCAAAGGAATTTTTCAGTGTTGAATATACAGTAATGGCATAAAGCAGTTGAAATCAATGGAATTTTTCAGTGTTGAATATACAGTAATGCCATAAAGCAGTTGAAATCAATGGAATTTATCATTGTTGAATATACAGTAATGCCATAAATCAGTTGAAATCAATGGAATTTTTCAGTGTTGAATATACAGTAATGGCATAAATTAGTTGAAATCAATGGAATTTTTCAGTGTTGAATATACAGTAATGGCATAAATTAGTTGAAATCAATGGAATTTTTCAGTGTTGAATATACAGTAATGGCATAAAGCAGTTGAAATCAATGGAATTTTTCAGTGTTGAATATACAGTAATGGCATAAAGCAGTTGAAAATGGAGTCCACATCATAAAGACATGATATTTTTATTATTGCTATATCAATCTGTAATATCTTTATGATAAAATGTTTTTGGCACTTAGTGTAATACCTTCATTTGTTTTTTATATGGAAGTTCCTTTGAAATTTACATTGCTATCTTTGGATGTATCCCATGGTTAGTATGTGATTGTCACCTCAGGTAGGTTAAGTTTCAGTTTTATTTTTCTAGGTTCCACGATGTTGTCCAGGATTCTATGGATTAGATTGTCTACCCTGTCCAGGTGGTCATAACAACCCATGTAATGGAAATGGAGCAGTAAGTGTCACCCAGAATCCTGTCAGTTTAATTAATAGATGAGAAATATTCACTTTATTCCCTTAGAAGCACCTTTTAGGAAACCGTGTTCTCATGCTTCTGGTCTTGTAGATGATATTTGAATTACTTATTACAGAGACCACCTTCAACCAGAGGGCAAAGCATATTAAGTTTTCCTATTAGTTTTATTATGAGCCTATAGTTTTAAAGTACACTAAAGAAGAAGTAAAAACCAATAAGTTTTGTACAATCAACAAATAATTTAATTTTCTTGGTTTTCAAGGTAAACATTTAAGTGGTACTTATAGTATTGTAATTGACTCCCAAATAATTCTAAATGTTCAAAAATATGAAATATTCTAAATGAATTCCAATAATCTTGAATGTGCTCATGTACTTAGTCATAATGTATATAAAAACTATAATCCAGAAAATGTCTTTGAAAGTGTCCACAATAATACTAGAGTTTCTGTCCAAAAAATAATTCCATTGAATAATTTAAATAATTCCTCAAAACTTATATCTGAATGTAACTCAAAGTAATTCTTGACTGGTATTGAAATAGGAATGAATAATTTGTTGACAAGGCCTCTTTTATGTTATCCTCAGTTAACCTTTGTTGCATAGCCTTTTCTGAAAAAACTCAACCATCTTAATGAAAAATTATTCTGAACTCTAAACACATTCGCTTCCACAACCTTCTAAGGTCATAACCAGGGCTAGTTCCTGAACTTGAATTTAAGTTAACACCTTTTAAAAAACTTACATTAGTCAGGTGGGCCCAAACTTGTACCCTCAAATTAGAGACAAAGGTTAAATCCACCATGTAAAGTAAAAATACATATTAGTTTATTTAACCCTTTACCTCATGCAAATGCCTTTGGACGCCTCTGGTCCATTCACATGCAAGTGCTTTTTGTTGCCAAATTTGAATGGAAGCGCATTCTGATGCCTCCACCTTTTGATGCCTCTATAAACATCAGCCATTTTGAATGGGTTTTTGTAGCATGGCCTAAGGAGAAAACCCCCATTAGATACTACATACATTGGTGTGAATGACCATTATGTCAGATCACATGTTTGCAGTTTAAAATTTGGTTAAAATCTGATTTTGAAAGTAACTGGGTTGTATTCTCCACTCTCCAAAATGGAGGCTGCATATTTTGTTCAATACTTTGAGATTTTACAATTAGAATCACATCTATGTAATCTTCAATAACTTAAGTAGAGTCTCTAATATCGATGTAGGAGCAATTAGTTTTTATAAATTATCAAATTCAGCTGATTAATGATGTAGATGTAAAGAATGTGTAAATTTAGAGTATGAGAATTGCAGCTGAGGTTGGCCACGTGACTTCACTGACTTGAAGATGAATAAGTTCTCTCAAGATTTTAAAGAACATAAAAAATTCCTTCTGTGAAAAATAATTATACAACCTTAATGACTGGATTTTATTCTTAAATCTTCCATACATAGTGTATGTGTACCAAAAATGTAAAATGTTTCAAATTGATGTCAAACATCACATTTACTACATTGATTAACTCTTTGTTTTGCTAAAGCATATATGCGACACTTAAAATAGCCTTGTAACCGCAGAGATGCATATACAAGTTGCTAATAATTCTGTCTCTATCCTGGCTGTCACATACATGTATTTCTCACTTTGGGTTAGGCAACCCCAGAGATGCATATAAACATTTTGTATTTAAGCTTTGCATTGGATGAAATTGCAAACATCCAGTCTTTTTAAAAACATTTGGCCAATGATAATAGTCCTTACATAAAATGATGAAAGTGTTCTATTAGTAGTTTAACAGCATTTAAGTGGGAATTTCCTTTGAAAACGAGGTCAGTTGTCAGAGTAAAACAAAATGGCAACATCAATGTATTCCAATGACAACTCCAACAAATGTTTGAAGGATTTGAAATTGATGACATTGCAAATGATATTGTGTGACAATCTTTCCTGGTTGGAACATGTGGGTCTGATGCATGTAGATGACTTTACAGCTGATTCAGGGCCAACATTTAATTTAGATAAAAATGCAAGGGAGATAAATTTCTTTTTTACAGTTTTTTTCCAAAATAAATTTTCCAGTTGAGCATAATTGTGTTGAGACAAGTAGTCTAATATACATTTTAAACACAATAAACAACTTGAAGTATATATTTTATTATGAATATATGAATATAAACATTGATTCCTGAGGATTATATGTACTTGTTGGTGAAAATGAGTGGCACAAAACTTTGGTAAGTGTTTACAATGTTCATTTTCATTATATTATATAGTTTAATATGGTACACTAACACAAGAAGCTCTCACTCAGGCAGCCATTATGATGCTCTTGGATTCAGCCTACAAACAGCAGTAGAAGGCAGGCTGCTTATCAGGCTTAGTAGGCAGGGCACTAAGTAATGCAGAAAGTAAAGAGTTAACAATTGTGTATGGAGTCGAATAGGTAACATGTGTTCTACTTATAGCACACTGCACTTGCTTGGTAACTTTACCAAATGTATCTCAAAGGGGTAAAAAGCCATACACTTTATGAGGTAAAGGATTTAGTCTGAAAGTTTATTTTAACAGATTTTGTTTTATTTTTAATATGTTGTTGCATTTAGTGGCTTGAATTATTTAAGAAGATGGTGTAAAAACAAACATGCATTCATTTTTCTAGAATGTGTATTTATTTCCCTAAAATACAAAATCAAAAATAGTGTAAGAATTAAAAGTAACTTAATAGTATATAAATTCCTATAATATCTTAAATTATACGCTCAGTTTCACACAAATCTGGAAACTGTCCAAATGTATTCTGAATGAAGGCTCTAATATGTTTATGAGCTAATGTGCTAGCACCACTGAAGAATCACAGTTCTAAATCCAGAAGTTTTTACTTCAGGGTAATACAGTGAAAATAATCAAGTCCTTGAACAAATTCATATAATCTGAGAGGTATTAACTGTTTAAATTAAACATTTTCCACTCTGTTATTCCAATGAACAATTATAAGTAAATCACAATTTCCTCTCTCTCTCTCACAAAGCTGTCATTAAATGTAGAATAATATTTGTATATAGTCTCAATATGCACACCAAATCAACAAAATCTGAATCATTTAAAGATTCTCAAACAATATAAATTGTTACAAAATAACTAATAATAATCATAAAAATAATAATGCTTTTAACAGTCAGAATCTGACCATCACATTTTATTGAGCCAATCACCAATTAGAGCATGCATGATATGACTGTGGGACAAATGCACTCCTATTTTCACATATTTTTTTGGTCCTCTATTTAAACTAAATATGTACCGTATTCGACTGAAATAGTTGTTGAGTGGACCTAGGCAATAAGCCCTGATTAATGAAATGAGAATTCTACATGCATTATACTTGTACTTTGCTATTAGTACCAGCCAGCTACAGAATTTAAGAATTTAAAAGATAAACACCATAAACCCAAATGACTTAAAGGAAACTATATTGTAATTAATATACATAATTTCACTAAAAATACTGCAAACAGTAAAGTTGATTATGCTAGAATAAAATGGATTATGGTAATTGGAAGGGGGTTGTGGCGCTTTCACTTGACTCTGATAACCATTGAAGAAAAAGTCAAGACAAGTAGTTTTTCAGGGTCATTCAGGGTCTAAAGAGGCCCCATTTGTTATGGTAGCCATATGTGTAATCCACATATATGATCAAGCTTGATAATGATCAATATCCAACCATGTTAATGAGGTAATCTTATATCTGATTGGCTAAGATTATGACTATTTGGAACCGATAATATGGATCAGGGTTTTTTTGTATTCAGGTTAGGGTATGAACATATATCATAAAGATTTTGGACAATTTCAAAATTTAACAGGATCCATGCATATTAATGAAGCGATATTGCAATGAATTGGCTGTTCTTGTGGGGTCATATTTTGATCAGATGGAATCCACACATATTACTAAGCTGATCTTGCATGAGATGAGCTTGTTATGAATCTGGAGACTTGTGTTTCTGATCGATTTTGATTAAAGTTGATAAATAAGCTCATATCATTAAGAATCTTTTTTTTATATAAAACTTGGGAAATGGGCTAATATTGTCAAGATACTGGATGATGTTCATTTAGGGATCTTGCATCTGGTACAAAGATTATATTACCACTATAGAAACTATTTTTAAACAAAATGTGACTTTGATCAGTCATATAGTTAGGTCTATGTCATCAAGAACTTGGAAGAACAAGGTGAGTATAATTATGTCAGTGAAATTTATGCATATTAATGAAATTATGTGACTTGCAGAAAATTGGCTGAATTTGTCAGAATTTCAGCAACTATATTTCTCATTATAGTTTGATCAGACTTGCTGAATAGTCTTATATTTTTAAGATGTTGGATTGTGAGCCAGTTCTCTGCATATCAATGAGTCAATCTTGTATAGGATTTACTATGAATATTATCATAGTAATTGGAGACTCAATTCAAATCAGAAAAAAATAATGCTGCACTTTAAGCTTATATAATCATTTTTAAAAGTCTGGTCTGTAATAAATAAGATGAGCTTATTAATGAAATGCCATGTATCTGATTGGCTAAGCTTGTTACCTTTTTTGTATCGTTCTCATCCAGTATCTATAAAACTTTGTAAATGGGTTTAGATGCTTTAGATCATCAAGATGATGTGGATTATGAGCACGAGACTACATATTAATTATACCTTTTTAGACATTTTTTTTAACAGGATGTAGTAAAATAGGTCAATGCTGTAAAGTTTATGAGATTGTTCATATAAGCTGTTTATTTATGTAAACCAGGTGATTAATATTAATCCCACTTTATCCAGAAAATCCATATATTTTACAAATCCTTTAGCACCTGTAAATTTTGTAAAAGTTATTGCCCTTTTTGACACAGCTTAATGCAATGCATGATAGAATTTTGTGACTAACTTCTCTTGCAATTTTTTTTTAATTGCTGTGAAACTCAATAGACATATATGCTTGTTGACAAATCATTGTGCTCCCTATTCTCACAAAGGTTATTTTCTTTTTGAGTTAGATTTGGGTTAGGGTGTGATGCTGTGGAAGCTGGAGTACATCCTTCTATTTTCTGATAGGGATCAGCTGTCAGACTCCAAATGTGTTCAGTAATCTTAGGAATAAACAAGAATTACTTGAATTGACTGATGCTCTTCTGGCTAAAAAGAACATCAAAGAATTAAAAATAAGACAATTTCTTCCTTTGAACTGTCAAATGTTGAAACCTCTCTGATATTCTTTAGTGATAACAAGATTTTCAAATTAGCTGCTGTGGTATACATATTGCACATGAGCATGGAACCATTTTCATTTAGGACAAAGTAGACATATTTATAAAGTCTTTTGATGTCTATTTATCGTCTTCTGATGAAAACCACATCCATAATGATCATTCATTTAGGACAGTAATATTACAAGATGTTTAAGATAGTCATCATGGCAGCCATATTTAATGTTGGACTGGCACCATTTTCATTTATGACCAACTAGGTTTCATAGGATTTAAATGCCTGGAATCCTATTATACTAGTTGAATTATAATTTCTGTACAATACAGTACTCTTGTATGACTCTCTTGAGCAGTTTCTTGGTGGGGGACCAGTGTATTTGTGATTTATTGTCTTAATTAATTTCTAAATTGGTACAGTCTGTTTCATATTTTTGCTTACATTTTTTTGGTGCTAAATATGTGAAATGTATGCTTGTAAATCTTGCCTGATTTGCAGTAAGTACTACTCTTTTACAGTGTGCTGAAGGAAAGACTGAAAAAGGAACATGTAAATGCAAAACAAACTTTGCAGGAGAAAGCTGTGACAGGTGTTCCAGACCCAACTATTTTGGTGCTAACTGCTCACAAGGTAGGCTTAATGTTACTTGCTAATTGTCCAGCAGCTACTGTGTGAAAAGAAAATGTTTGCTTTACATGAAATGATAAATTAAGCCAGTTTTAGAATATCTGTTTAACACTCAGATGTGTCTAATCATACATGATGTACCTATTACCTGTAGAAATTTTTTTAAATTTTAAATATTAGAATTAAGAACTTTGCGCAGATTCCAAAAGATACATTTGGGAAACAAAATGAGATATTCTATGCTTTTTCTTTGATGTAACATGAAAGGCATATATTTTTCAATAAATCAACAAGGCATGCTTAGTTTTCTTTTAATAGAAAAATTACATATTACTTCCCATGTTGTAATTTGATGATAATTTTTAGGGGAATCATGCTACCCATATCGTTAATAAATAGTAGGGCTAGCACATTGCTTTCACCAGAGCCTACAATGTTCTTAAGACGGCACTGCTTAGGGACCACATATAATGATGCATAGGTCATGTGACAGGTTAATCATTAGAACGATTACATGAAGCAAGTTAAGAAACAAGGAGTTAGGGTGGTTATATGATCCCTGAGCTTACTATATTTTCAGTGAAATTATCATAAAACTTCAAAATATTGTTTAATTATTCATTTTTAATTAATCCTTGGTACCCAAATGGACCCTACAATATGTTTGAGAGTATCCTGTGACAGGCATAGTAGTGCAAAATGGCAAGTCATTGTAAATCACAAGAATTTACTATGCAAACAGATTAAGCTAAACAAGGTAAATACATGAATTTACTATAAAAGGGTTGGGGTTGATTCAAACAGCTTTAGTTAAATGTAAAGTCAGATGTGAGGTTCTTGAGGATATTTTTTAACATAGAGACATTACTTCAGCCAGCTATTGTAGATATAGGTACCTTGTCTAAAACATTAGCACCGTGAATGCTGTGATCAGGCCCTTAACTTGACAATAATCAGTGATGAACCAAATAGTGTACCTGGTGTATTTTTTCTTGGTTGTCCAACAGCATATTTCTCAAATATTTATTAGTATCTACTTCATTCATATATTTATTGTACAGATGGATTGTCTTTACCCTCAGAGTCTCCAGTTTGGTGGCTCCAAAAATTAGGCCATCCTCTGAGAAAAATATAAGTTCTGATTGAAACAGAAAATTCCAAAGTTTCTGCCTTTCAGAAATCAGTGGAATCATCTTTATTTGTATCATCCAGCAGATGCTTTTTGTTTGTAATGCAATCATCTTTATTTGTATCATCCAGCAGATGCTTTTTGTTTGTAATGCAATCATCTTTATTTGTATCGTCTAGCAGATGCTTTTTGTTTGTAATGCAATCATCTTTATTTGTATCGTCCAGCAGATGCTTTTTGTTTGTAATGCAATCATCTTTATTTGTATCGTCTAGCAGATGCTTTTTGTTTGTAATGCAATCATCATTATTTGTATCATCCAGCAGATGCTTTTTGTTTGTAATGCAATCATCTTTATTTGTATCGTCTAGCAGATGCTTTTTGCTTGTAATGCAATCATCTTTATTTGTATCGTCCAGCAGATGCTTTTTGTTTGTAATGCAATCATCTTTATTTGTATCGTCTAGCAGATGCTTTTTGTTTGTAATGCAATCATCATTATTTGTATCGTCCAGCAGATGCTTTTTGTTTGTAATGCAATCATCATTATTTGTATCGTCTAGCAGATGCTTTTTGTTTGTAATGCAATCATCTTTATTTGTATCGTCTAGCAGATGCTTTTTGTTTGTAATGCAATCATCATTATTTGTATCGTCCAGCAGATGCTTTTTGTTTGTAATGCAATCATCTTTATTTGTATCGTCTAGCAGATGCTTTTTGTTTGTAATGCAATCATCATTAT
Organism: Potamilus streckersoni; assembly: GCA_016746295.1. Taxonomy (NCBI): domain Eukaryota; kingdom Metazoa; phylum Mollusca; class Bivalvia; order Unionida; family Unionidae; genus Potamilus; species Potamilus streckersoni. The sequence continues at coordinate 196,392 of JAEAOA010000751.1, forward strand.
TTGTATCGTCCAGCAGATGCTTTTTGTTTGTAATGCAATCATCTTTATTTGTATCATCCAGCAGATGCTTTTTGTTTGTAATGCAATCATCTTTTAAGGAAGCATCAGAGACATATAGCAAATGGAATGCCCTTTAATTATATTGGTTAATGTCCATGTTAGAGTTGCTGCTGAAATCTCATGTATATTAACCATTTAACAGTCATCCAATCAGGATGATCATTGTTTACATACTTTGGTTTTTACAGCACATTGGTAACCAGTGACTGAGGCAACAGAATATGCATTGTATGACAGTAATGGACATAAATGTTAGAACAAAGTCATTTAAAGCTTTTATAGCAAGATCATCTTGTTTATGCTGGCCAGAAAATATTCTTGTATTGATTCAGAACTACTCAGGTTAAGTACAGAAGTATTGAATAAAAAAAATCTCTATGAACATTTATACAGTGTATCATTTTTAAAAAAAAATGATTCACCTTTATATTTCATTAATATTGTGAGAATTTTGTATAATGAATTTTCATGAACATTATATGAACATAATGATAATACAAATTTCATATACATTTTTAATGAACATAATGATATACAAATTTCATATACATTTTTAATGAACATAATGATATACAAATTTCATATACATTTTTAATGAACATAATGATATACAAATTTCATATACATTTTTAATGAACATAATGATATACAAATTTCATATACATTTTTAATGAACATAATGATATACAAATTTCATATACATTTTTAAGAAATATCTTGGTGGGGCATCAGAGTATTTGAATTGTTCATGAACCAAGTACATGACATTTAAGGAACTTCAAAGATACTATAATAGTTCATAAAAGGTCATCAGTTCATGAAATTCATGTGTGATGCATCAAAATTCAATTCATGAAGTGTTTATGAATTTAGTTGTAGAACTTTCATGAACATTTGTTCATGGACTCAAATAATGAACTGATAATGAACATTTGAAGAACAGACATTCACATTCATGAAAAGTTCAAGAGTGTTCATGAAGTCAAGATCTCACAGGGCCGTTGGGAAGAATTGTCAAAGATGCATTTCTGAATAATGATCTTGGCTGCAAATCACAGATTCACTATGCAACACATTTTCAAGAAAACCTATTTTGTTCTTCTAATGATTGTTTAACCATATTATTTCTGGGATGGAGCTCATCATTTGTTAAATGTTCTTATTCTCAGTGGTTTTGTTGGACGTTGTACACTCCATAATGACCAATGTTTATATGGTGACTCGCAAGTGCAAGGAATAAAATGTTCTTCCATTAAGCTGAGCTTCACTAAGCCAAACTCTATTAACTAGGATTTCTGAAATTTCATATTGCTGGGCATTGTTTTCACAGATGGTTTATAATTCCATGAACCACAGCTTCATTTTGATATGAATCACAATGAATCACACTTGTACACTCTTCCACTATTAAAAGTAATGATGTTAAGAGTTTTATATAAAACCTGACTTTGAAGAACAGTGTCTGCTGATCATGATGTTTACCTATAACCAGTAATAAAGATGTCTTAAACATTCGTATTCAAGGTACTGGTGCATAATAACTTCTGTTTTTTCAACATGCCATATATGTGACTGAACACAAAGGTCAGCTGAGGACAGATTAGGAGATCTGCAAAATTTAGTCAGAAGTTTTAACTTGAGGAAATGGAGGATTTTGATCATTGCAGTGTTTAGCATATGCAACACAATCACAAATATTCAATGAATTACCATTTTTCTAAATATTAAAATATACCTAACTCAACATATCAATCCATTTGCAGTAATTTTTTACATTCATACTGTCACAAGCATTTTAGCATCTTCTAGGAGATCCTTATCGGGATTATATATGTGGTAGTCTTATCATTTTTGATCTAAACATTTGAGAGATGATGTATTAATACTGGATCTATGGTTCCTCTGGAGTCAGACTGAATTTTCCTCAGAATGGTATGGAAAATGTCCTGTATACCAGTGTTCAGTCATTTACTCATCTGTCTGAAATAAAAAGAGAAAAATATTAAAAAATATAACACAAACTGCTAGAAATTGTTGTTTGAAATCCTGAATAGTTTATATTTTATTGTAATACTGATATAATTACTATGAAGTCTCTCAGATTCATATATGTCCAGTGCAACTGATCTAAGGGATATTTCTGCCTCTGAATCCACAGTTGAACATATAACATTGATATAGTGTTCACCTATAAATATCAGTAATTAACAGTGTTGATAACAGTTGATAATGCAGTGTACATAATTGGATTAGTGAGTGTTTTTATTTCACTCCCAAGCATGTAGTTTTAATGTCAGATTGTCCACATGAGGTACTGATGCATTTGTTGTGTCCTCACACCCATTCTGACAATAAGCCTAATTTGCAGATACCTTAGTTGCTATCATTATCACCAGTAGCACATTATTATTGTTGTCATTATTAAGTTCCATATTTTATCTATTCCTCTGTCATCATCATCATCATCATCATCATCATCATCATCATCATCATCATCATCATCATCATCATCATCATCATATTATTATTATTATTATTATTATTATTATTATTATTATTATTATTATTATTATTATTATTATTATTATTATTATTTAACAGTAATTATGTTTTCTTATGAACAATCAAATAGTTAAACAATGGTAATGGTCATATGGGTTTGCTTTTGCTGATCTCTGTCATTTCACCTTTGTCTAATTGGGTTTGAATCTCAGGCTCAACTAGGGTGGATATGCAAGAAGGCTTATCAGTAGATTCCATAGGGTTTTCCCACATTCTATTTCTACCAGTCATACTGGCTACCTTGAAAATATCGCATTAAAATCAAAACATCATACATCCAAGCAAAGCAAAGATGAGTTCTGCTGAAACCAATGTTACAAGTTGGTATTCCAAAAAAACCTGGTGGATGTCCTATTTGCATCTTTGCAAAATGCACAAACTATAGGGATTTAAAACATTAAACTCATTAACTGTTGGCACCACATTTATGGGACAGGAGGTGGTAGCCTATTTCTGAGCTCTGTAGTGTCAAGGTCATGTATGACAAGATAAAGTGGGTGGTATTATAGAAAGGTAGACAGATGTAGTTTTATGATGATACCAAATAATATGGATGTTTTAGTTGTTCTACAAAATGCAGAGGAACAAATGTTACTTTTTGGACCAGTGTTTTTTGCAGCTGAAATTTATACGAGGTTTTGTGTCCAGATTTTAGACTTTTTGGCCTCAGATATATGACAGACCAGTCTGAACTGCACACAGACAGGTGAACCTTTGCAAAAAGTAGGATAAGATGGCTATTTAGAATAGTGGTCTTGACACGAAAAAAATGGGTCCGTTAAGCAAAAACAACCTAAAACAAATCCAACTGTTACCCTTCTGCTCATGCTCAGGTGAAAGAGCCAATGAAAAACCATGTTTCTAACACAAAAAAGAATTAGGTTAACCGAAAATGTTTTAAAGGTCAATGTATTAGGATGTATTCAGAAAAAGCTCCCAGGCGAAAATGACAAAATGACAAAAACCTCCAAGAGGTAATGGGTTAATTGATTTGTCGATAATCATCTATGGAATGACCTACATTAGTGTTATTGCCCAGTGCAGACAGATGGATAGATGGAACATTAACAGATAGCTGAGCAAGGCTATTGAAAGAAATAAACAACTATGAACACCCTTTACCAATAAATATAATAAATTTAATCAATTGTAATTTAATTGATTAAATATAGTTTGCATAATAGTTTGACTAATACACAGTGCATCCTTCTCTTTGTATCCAGATTAGTGGCTCACAATGCCTAAATTCTGACATAATGTGATCTTAATAAATAACTGTCCTTACAGATTTCTGTATTTCGGTAAGGTGCACCATTATAGTTAGTACAAATAACCTAATCCCGACAGTTCTTTGGCCTCACTGCATGGCAATTTATTAGAAATTACCATGTGCCCTCTTCAGACAAATGTGGTTGTTACGATAGGGTTTTAGTTATACCCTAGAGTTCATGAGGTTTAATTATTTTTATACCCGTGTATGGTTTTGGTTATATGAAAATGGGGTGGGGTGTTTCCAATATTTATTTAGGTATGGCACCCACCCAGGCTTGATTATGGTTCAGAAGTTAATTAGGTGTATATGATTCTGAGCCCCCAGTCAGCAATGCCTACAGTTAAATCCAAAAGTACTAAAGTGTGAAATTAAACAGTTAAATACAAAAGTACAAAGGGGTGGAATTAAATAAAGCAATTTAATTAATAATAAAATTTCAACATGCGAGCTTCCCAATCACTCGACCCTTTTGTGCCTTTTTCATCATCAGAATCAGTGTGAGAATTTCACCCTGTCCTTGGTTCTACTCATCTTTCTCTCTAAATTTCTCCTGCACTCCTCCTTTACTCCTTCGAATTTTCTCTCCACTTCTACTCCTCCTTTGCGCCTTCGAATTTCCTCTCCACCTCCACTTCCCTTTCCGTCGGCTTCCTCGTCGAACCGTCAAATCCAATCCGTCGACCCTGACTGTACTGGCAGTCTTACCTCAGTCTTCTCTCTCAGACTCTCCTTCTAACTGAAGTTATCCCACCCGGAAAGCTTCCTGTAAAACACAAGGAGGGTGTACTATTTTGCTTGGCACATACACTCACACTACCCGGATAACTTATCAGATAAGGCTATCAAATTTCATGGGTCACGCATCCATTCCCACCGAAATACTCATACATTCATGAATGGTAAATACAATTTAAAATTATAACATAATAACACATCATAAAGCACGATATCAATTACTCATATACAGGCAACGATAATTGATTCACACCAATACATAATAACCAACACATCTATTTTGCATCACAGATCATACAAATATATAAATATGCAACTATCTATGCTCTGAACATATTCAAACATACATTCATAATCTTGCTTACATCAATCATTTCCTAACTCCAATACAAATCTCAAATAAGTACACAAATGAAACTCTACAAAGTAATTCTTCATTCTAACAATACTATTAGTAATTGTGTAAACATAATATTAGTACTTACAGTTATGGCGTTGCAATGTGTGAGTCAAAAATCAAACGAATATCTACCTTCTTGAAGCTTTCTTTTTGTTTGCAATCTTTTCCCTGTGATTCATGACAAATTTATGAGTGCATATCTCAGAGTAGCCTTAATCGTTCAATCACCTAGTAATCTGCCTCGGTCTACTAAATAATTCTGGGATGGAGTCAGTTTGATATCCTCGGAAACTTAGAGGTATGCCCACCCACTAGCTTAATTCTGATTGGATGCGGTGGACTAACCACTCCCAAGTTGTAAATCAGCAGAACTGTCAATATAAGTTGCCTATCATTTTATTACAAATGGCTCTTTTGATGTCCTACTGAAGGATTAGCACCCAGGTGTAATTTACGACCTGTTCTGCACAAAGAACCCTTTTGGCTACTAGTTCTGGCTTGGATTAGTGTCAGATGGATAAACATCCATCCACCTAGGTAGACCCTGACAGCAGTCATATATATACCAGTATACATTACTATATATCTTAGTAACATTTGACTAGTCAGTTCTGTTCAATAAAACAAATGCTTACTTATGACAAAATATTCAATAAATCTAGCTACAATAACTAATAACCTGCAAGATCATTTAAGCATTGCAAAATCATATATAAATATACAATTGTCAATAGCTCACAATAACATTTTCATCCTAGATAGGAAATCAGTTTATGTAATCATAAAAAATATGACACTTTGACTATGAAGGTTAATTCATAAACCCTATGAAATACTACATATTTGCATTCTTTGGGTTACATCATAAATTGCTATGGAATTCTACAAATTGAAAATTGATTACATGCAGTCAGTCAATTCTCTCAATGAACTAATAATTATGAAATGAATGAATTAGATTGCATAACATTCTAACATATCAATAGAGTCCTACAAAATGAATACACGATACATGTGTGAATCATAAGCATATCAACACATTTTCAAAAACTAAACAAATGAAATAGAATATTATATGGAAACTAATATTGCATACCATAATGCCATTTCTTTCCACACAAACCATGTGTTCTAGCACTATAGCCTGTCTTCGTTTTTTAAGACAGCTATCTGGCCTCTTCTACAAGGGAAAACCTTATTCTCAAGTTTCCCAAGGAGTTGGACCTTTTGTGTTCTCACAAGGCAAGAGTCAAACTAAATAATTATGAGCATGTGGTACCCTAAGTCCACAGTCTTCCTAAGTGTATTATGCCTTAATTTTTCCTGAATGATTGGATAGAACTGTTCTTAAATTTTCCCCAAATAATCATGTCTTCCATTAGATTTCACCAGGCTAAAATATGCTGCTATTAGCTTTCCTTTGAAGATCAGTTATTTGACCTAAAGTCCTCTTCCAACTGATATGGTCAGTAGTTCTATGTATATTGTGTCACTATACCATCATGATGACTTGGTCAGTTCTGTTGGAGCTTAAACATGGACCCTTTTTTTGTTTCAGAGATGAAATAAGAGAAATATCAGACAACTTTCTCAAGACCTTCCTGGCTTGACTATGATAACTTAAAAGCATAATTTATTGAACCTTAAATTTCAATAAGTCTTCAAACTTCACCACATTACACAAACAAAGATATCAGAATTGCTATCCCCTTTGATTATTTGACTTATGATTGAGAATAGTGAGAATTTCATGCTGGCACATATCCTTGAATTTCTCATCTCATTGTGGATCCAAAGCTTGAGTCACTATGTGCATAATTTTTTTCTGTTTGTATGAGGACTTTTGTAAGATTTCACAGTCTGTAAATGTTAATTTGATTGGATCAAAAACATGATTTTTTTCAAGAAACAAGAGAAAAATGTAAGTCTATAAAGCTGGCAAACAGTTTCTTTTTATGTTGCTTGAGCTCTTTTATAATATGACCATCAATTAATATCATTGATCCTGGCCAAATTACTTTTGTAATCCAACCATCAATTAATATCTTTCATCCTGTCCAAACTTGTTTGATCACTCTAATCCATCGCCATTAACAGTAAGGACCAATTTAGACAAACCTGCCATGCTTACAGAATCAAAGTAATGTTATTTTTTATGCAGATTAAGCTCTTTAGCAATCCAGTCATATTTAATTCTTGACCACAATTCTTTCTGAAATGGTTCTGATTGCACGTAAGGGTTCTCCTAGATGCATACCATTGGGTTTTAATGTTTTAATTCAGCTTTGGATCACCTCTGATGAGAAATATCAACATGTATGCCCCCATTTACAGACACTTTTATGAAGAGTACTGTATCTACTGTGGAGAAACTGGGCATATGACACAGGTATGCCATCACAGAAAACAGATTAAGTGCTTCAGATGGCATAAATTTGGACAAAATCAAAGACTCTGTCAATCAGTGTATTATACATATTAGGAAGCTGGCAAAGAGGAGAATGTCAATTCTTCAACTGTAACAAATCAAAATGTACATTGGGAGACTCATTACTCTAACTATTCAGTGGACACTGTTGTAATGCAAATGTTAATGGATTTTCAGGGTCTGTATGTGACTGAAGATGCTTATTATTATATATGAACATTAAAATATGGAAATAGATGTAAGAAAGATAAAAGTAGTATGCAGACAATCTCAGTGGATAACCCATTGCATGATATACATATAATTGATATGAAAAAGTTTTTAACATAGGTCACTTTAATGTACAAGGTATTGTTGGAAAAATAGACCAAATTAAGTTAATTTTGTTTTTATAAGGAAAATAATATACAGTAGTCCCCCTTTTGAACGGCCCCCCTCACCAGCGGCCACCCGCTCCTTATGGCCAGAATCTGAAGGCACCAACAAATTTGTGTTCAAAATTACCCCTCATGAAAGGCCACCTGGCTAACGCGACCAGTGTCCAGCATATTTGTGCAAAAGCATAAAATTTACCCCTCACAAGCGGTTGCATTTTATTTTGTAATATGTATCTAGAACAATTTTTTTTTCTAATTGTGTTGAGTAATCCGATTTATGTTTCCCGATGTCAGGTTTTCGTTCTTCAAAAAAGTGTTCTACCTGTACCACTAAGGTTAATATTATATCCTTTACACCTCAACAAGAAACCACATTTATTCAATAAAGCTGAGAAATACTCAAATTTGAATATATACATAAAGGTAATCCGTAAATCCTTACTGCGTGTTATCATAAGATGTCTGGTTTATCCACTGATAATTGTTAAGATTACACTTATTAATAGTAGTAATATCAGAAAAATGGCAATATTGATGTACAATACAAAAGTCTGCATGGAAAATGGTTTGATAGCCTTTATGGCTTCTCTTTGCCCGATGTTGAACTTTCATAATTAATGACTATTACACAACATTTGTTAGCATACATATCCAAGCTGTTTTTCGCACTTATAGTAAAGAAAAAAAAATATATAAACAATAGGGTGCCAGACTTCGCCTATTCAGACACGCCTATTCAGACACGTGACAATCACTGCCTTTAAAAATATACAGCATCTTGTTTAAATGCAGAAAAAAATTGTTTTATCAGTCTTGTAGTTGCAACATTGATGATTATAACTGGAAGTAATGTCAAGATCACACGGTCAGCATTGTCTAAAAATAGAAACAGGGTACTAGACAAAGACCCAAAAAATCACCTGACAACACAACTTGTGGCTTCTTTATGAAGAAAGCATTTCGTCCGATCAACAAATGTGTCGTCTGCATAATTAAATAGCATACAGTTAGCAACATCGGAATAACTCATTACCAAACATTAACATGTCATCACGTAAACAAAGATGATTATTTCAGAAAACGTCGGTTATTATAGTCTATGATATCAGGTGAGGTGGGGAGGGGGACTGGTCAAACAAATTTAGGCAGAAAAGATTCGAAAAAAACAATTTTTTATTGAAAAGACTTGAATAAATAATATCGTAACCAATAAGCTATTTAGCAGCAGTGGGAAAATGGAGCAAATGGAAAGAGAATTGCGTATGTACAAAGATTCGAATGATATTTTTGAATGGTTCTGCAATGTGCATGACAACACCCGCTCGCATATCACGCTTACGCCAAGAATAAGAACTATTAATGCATATTCAGTTGAAATAAGTCAAATATTATAGCACCATATCCGTTCAATATTTAATGTTACTTTTAAATGAAGATATTAAATGCTTTGAAAAATGAAGCTTTCTTACTACGAACATATACTTCTCACAAAAATTTAGTTCCCCTCTGGAAAGGCCACCCGCCTTATAAGGCCACTTTCCCGGTGCAGAAGAGGTGGCCGTATAAGAGGGGGACTACTGTACCTGTTTTAGGAATCACTGAAACCAAATTAAATGCTAACCACAATGTTGATTTATTTCATTGTCAAGGCTACAATAAACCATTACGAAGGGACAGAGAGACAGCAGGGGAAGGTCTTGTATTTATTAGGGTAGAGGTAAATGCAGAAAGGTGACTTGGAGTCACAAGAAATTGAGAGTATCATAATAATGCAAAATCATTCCTAGTGTGTTTCATTTATATGTCACCTTCCTCCAATTTGGAATGATAACGTTTTGAAACAAATGAAAAATGTTCTTGCACAAGAGAAAGAATCGTATATACTAGGTAATATAAATAAGGACCTTCTCAATACTCATATAAGGAACAACTGAATAGAATTTATTGAATCATTAGGCCTAGTCCAGCTGGTAAATAACCCCACTAGGGTAACATAAATATCAAGCACTCTTATTGATCACATTTATACCAACCTTCCAGACAATGTAACTTGTGTTAATGTATCAAAAGTTGGTCTTAGTGACCACTATCCTACTTTTTTGACAAGAAAGGTTAAATGGAAGAGAACTATAAAATACACACAAAACTATCACTTACAGATTAATCAAAAATTTTAATGAACAATTTCTCAATGACCTATATAAGGTTCCATGGAGTATGATCAAATATTTGGATGACATAGATGAAGCTATGAGATGAGAGTGTGGACTGAACTTATTTATGGATGTAGTCTCTAAGCTTGTACAACTGAATGTATATGGAATAAAAAATGAAATCCGTTACCAATTTGGCTTACAACTGAAATCCTTGACACTATGAAAACACAAGACCAATTCAGGGCTATGGGAAACCATGCACAATATAAAATATGGAGAAATAAATAACAAGTATGATTGAAAAAGCTAAACAAAATTATTATCAATCATTGCTTAAAAACAAAAAGAGCCATAAAAACTGCATTTGGAAAGTCTTCAATGAACTCATTGGAAGAACAAAGTTCAGATAAATAAAATTCACTCACTTCTGGTAAATGACACCATAGTCACTAATGACAATGACTTTGTAAATGTTTTCAATGATTTTTTTCATCAACATTACCACAAAGTAAAAAGAACCAGTGATTGGAAAAAACTTTAATGAGCAGATAAAGTTATGCAGCAGTAAAATCTCTAAGGAGGTTACAATGTTTCTCTATCCTACTATTATCAAAAGACTTTGTTAAGAAATGTCTCAGTGAACTTGATACTAAAAAAGCTATATGACTTCATCAGATTGGTCCATGACTTATTGAATCTTCTGCCTCTGCTATTGTAGATAGCATAACATTCATAATCAATTTAAGTATTGCAGCCTCATTGTCCCCAAATTTGGAAAACTGCAAAAGTAACTCCTATTAACAAATCTGGTCCTAAGGATGATGCTGATAACTACCAGCCAATCTCAATACTGCCAAACTTGTCAAAATTGATTGAAAAGCATGTCCATGACTTATTCATATCATATTTAACCAAACACTTTCTGTTATACCCTAATCAATCATGCTTTAGACAGAAACATTCATATGAGACTGCCTTGATCTCACTAACTGATAAATGGCTTCAACCACTTGACCAAGGTAGAATAATAGGATCTGTATCAGTAGATTTCAGGAAAGCTTTTGACATGGTGGATCATTAAATCATTTTAAAGAAACTGAAAATCTACCAATGTGATGAAAGCAGTTAGATGGTTTACTTTATACTTAAGTGAGAAAATACATTTATATAAAAAAATGTTCTATCTGAATCTGAAACAATTAGTTGTGGAGTACCAGAAGGCTCATTTCTTGATCCATTACTATTTATTTTATTTATTAAAAATCTACCACTTGTACTTAGGGATTCAATATCATTTACAGATCTCTTTGCAGATGACACAACATTGTCAGACATACAAAGCATGAACTCAAAATTTCTCTACAGAATGCCCTAAACAAACTGGACAACTGGTGCACATGCAATGGCATGGTGGTTAATACTGGTAAAACACAGAAAAGAAACTATGTCTAACATGGAAGGATAAAAGTTTGCAAATGGTCTGTTATGATAGGCTACTTGGTGTTTTGATAGACTGAACATATCAAACATATCAGCAAAAAAGTTAATTCATGTTTATGGCTTTTCAGTAGGTTAAGACACTTTCTCCTAGAAAGGCACAGAAAACTTTTTTATAACAGTTACATACAACCCTATTTAGACTACTGAAACATAGTATCAGGTAATTCAGATGATAAAATCTTTGCAAAGCTGGCATGTCTCCAAAAAAAAGCATTTGTGTTAATATTATTCCAGAAAGAAAGCAAGGAAAATTTAGTTGGTAAGTTAAAAATATTACCTATTAAATGCCAAATCTTTTTGAGAAAAGCCAAATTAATATACAGGATAGCCAATAATAGTGCTCCAGAATATTTACAATCACTATTCAAGTATAGGCTACCTGGAAATACTCCCCACCTTCGATCAATGTCTACCAAGCATTACAAAATTCCCAAACCAAATAAGGACTTTTTTAATAAAATTTTCCAATACTCTGGAACTCTGCTCTGGAATAGTATTTCAGTTGAGATTAGAAATGCCTACTCTATTTCCTTTTTCCAACCCAGTATATCAAGTGGCTTCAGAGATGCAGCTAAAATAAATAAATTCCTTTGTATGAGGGCCTCAAGGTAGATTAGTTTTTAGCAAATTGTGTTGCCCTCTTTAAATAAACTACTACTACTACTACTACTACTACTACTACTACTACTACTACTACTACTACTACTACTACTACTACTACTACTACTACTACTACTACTAATAATAATAATAATAATAATAATAATAATAGTTTGGGCCACAGCATCAATCTTAATTGCCCTTGATTCACTTCTGGCATAATTTCAAGTAGGCTGTATGTCAACATTTACTATAGACTACAGTTTACAACTTATTAGCCAATAGCATCATACCTATGCAAAATCAATATATTTTGGGCAGAGCCAACAGATCACAGATGTTATGCCTAGTTGGGCATAATTAAATCAAGTTTAGATTGTTTAGTGATTATCTTTGACATTTATGAGAAGTAGAGGAAGATGGAATCCATTATGACTTGATTGAATTAACTTTTGATCAGATATTTTTTATTTGTTTATTTGAGAGAATTATATAGTTCCACCCAAATCTAAAAAAAATAACTCCACAGGCTGAGACATGTGAAACTCAGATAATATACAGGTATGAACATTGCTTTTAAGCATATTAGAGAGCAGTCAGCAAACTTTAAAAAAGTGATTCAAGGGGAGCTTGGGACCAGAAAATAATTGAGAGCCTGTTAAGTGCAAAATTAATTAGAATGTCATCAGTGTTCAAAAATCATTGATCATGATTTAGAAAAAGAAACTAAAATTGCTTGTGGATTTTTGATGAATTTTCTTACACTGACTGGTATTAATTAATGACAGTGACCCAGAGAAGTATTTTTTCTTTTGTGTCTGTTTCAAAAACAATGAGTCAGTGGTAATCATTCCATCCCTCAGACTCCAAAGAAACAGTAAGTTAGTAATAATTCTGTGAAGGAGAATAAATCTAAAGTTGTTAGAAATCTTAAGCATCTGTTTGCTCTACAAATAAGAAACACTCCCATCTATGAGCTCATGACTAAAAAACAAAAGACTCTCAAAGAGATTCTTTTTTTTTGACTTATGAGATTTTCATTTTGACTCAGATTTTGGTCTCAAGGGTCAAATAACTTGTCAGTTTTTAGATCTGTTGAGAACTCTGCTCTTAAAAAATAGTTCATCCTTACAAACTTAAAATACTGAAGGAAAACCAACCCTGCTGACATAAGGGGATATTATTGTTTTATACAGTTTGAAATTAGCAGCTAAGTTTTCTTGCCCTGGTGAAGTCTGATCACAGTCACATGATCACAGACAGTATTACCGTAAATATACTACATGGGTGTGAACAGATTGTATTTTTTAATAATAATTTTGCATGCATCAGAGATTTTGAGGACAGAAGTGATAAGTCATCTCTGGAGGAAAACTCACTCAAACAGGAGCTTCACATTTATGATTTACCATACCTAACTTTAAACAAATTGGGTTGTTACACTTTATGTACTTTTAATTTACAAAGCATATTAGCCTAATTGGCTTTCCCACAGCAGTGTTCAAAGGACTGAGCATTAATTTGCCCTAGCTATTGTCAGCTATTTAAAAGAAATCTGTTAATCGGTTGTTTTTCTCTGACTACCTTATTTTACAGTTTGCCTGTATGAAAATAACTGTCCTGAGGATGGTTTTACATGAGCATTACTGTTTACTATTTATATAGTTATGGGCATATATCATTAGGGTAAAAAAAACAAAACAATTATCTCTCTCTCTCTCCTTTTTTATAAGATGATTGAAAATTGTGTTTTTTCTAAACAAGACCATGATGTAGGGGTATATGTCCAAAATTGTGTTTTTCACTTAAGTGATTTCTTATAACAGATGTGATAATGCTTAACTAATTGCCATTTTTTAATCCCATGTATGTGCTGATATCAATCACCAGAGGGTGGCATGTTTATATTCAAAATTGTATTACTTTATTCAAATAAATAACTTACAGATAGAGAATGTGTATATTTATTCACTACGTTTGTGAGTAAGCAAACCATGGCTGATATATTTGCTTTTCTCCCAACAATAGATTTCCCAGATGCAGCTCACTTTACTATACATGTTTATCCTGAGAGTGTTCTCAGGATTTAAAAATATATGTGCATCAAAAGTATTTGGTCATGATTGAGTTCAATTCAGAATTTGTAATTAGGACTGGTATTAATTGTGTATCATCTCTAATATGTGACAAATCTGTGATGAATTCCTATTTCCCAGCAGTATGGAAAGAAGCCTATGTAATCCCAGTACATAAGAAAGTAGCAGATCAAGTAAGACCAGGCTCTTTACAATACTGTCTTGGAAAGATATTTGAATAGTTTGTTTTGAAGTAAAGAAGCAGATAAAGATCATCTACTTATTACTGCCAGCAAACTGCATAGATCGAAATCTTATGGCACATTATGAGATGACAGATGTGGGTTTGTGCATTTTGCAGATTTGTACGGTATGTAAGTATATACAGTAACAAAGAGTGGCAGTAGATAGAAAATCATTGGAAAGTCTTTATTTTCCTTTCATTACACCTGCTTTAGAAAATGATGATGTGGATAATTGCTCTATCAACAAAAGGAGGAGAATTTGGCAGGACATATTTGCTACCAATGCCACAAGATCTGCTTTGGCTGAAAGAATTCTCAAGGAAACTGAATAAGATACTCACCAGAATGTTTAAAATATTTCCTTATCATGGCTGTTTTCATCCCTAACCAGATTAAATCTTGTCCTTCTTTCAGTATATTACTTAAATAACAAACTAATTTAAGTTCCTAACTGGTAAGATCAAGTAACTGAATTTTCTCAAATACTGCCCTGAATGCCCATAATGAAATGTAGTTTACTTTAATACTATATTTATTTTAATCATATTACATTCTTATACATATGTACTTATATATATATATATATATATATATATATATATATATACACACACACACACACACACACACACATATGTATATGTACTTATGGTCAGCCTTTGACTGTAACCTATCTTATCTTCTGGAGCATGTATACCTCATTAAAAATAATAATCCACCAAATAAAATAACTATTTTAACTGAGTCATCTTCTTGGCAAGAGAGTGTCTCTTTAATCAAATGACATCATTTGAAGTAGAAAAAGAATTCTTTTTTTGCTTTGTTTGAACACAAAATGTTGTCAGTTACATGTATATATTTTCTAATTTTGGCAGTTGCATGTATGTACTTGTGCATGGTGATACCTTGGCAGAATTTCAGTATATCAAGCTGTTTAGCTATTGACTTTTTTTTACTGATATGTTTGATATGTTCAGTCCATGATAGGTTATTATCTACCAAAACACCAAGTAGACTATCGTGACAGACCATTTGCAACCTTTTATCCTTCCATGTCAGACATAGTTCATAGCTATCAAGTTTTGTTCTTTTTTTCATTGTTGAGATAAGTAATATTTTAGTTTTACCAGTATTAACCACCATGCCATTGCATGTACACCAGTATTCTAGTTTGTTTAGGGCATTCTGTAAAGATAAATAAAATCCACTCACTTCTGGTAAATGACACCATAGTCACTGATGACAATGACATTGCAAATGTTTTCAATGATTTTTTTCACCAACATTACTACAAAGTTAAAAGAACCAGTGATTGAAAACAACTTTATTGAACTGAAAAAGTTCTGCAGCAGCAAAATCTCTAAGGAGGTATGTTTCTCCATCCCACCAGTCTCAAAAAACTTTGTTAAGAAATATCTCAGTGACCTTGATACTAAGAAAGCTACAGGACTTGATCAAATTGGTCCACAACTCATTAAATCTTTTGTCTCTGCTGTTGTAGATAGTTTAACATTCATAACTAATTTAAGTATTGCATCCTCATCTGTTCCCAAAATATGGAAAAGTAACTCCTATTTACAAATCTGGCCCTAAGGATGATGCTGATAAATACCAGCTAATCTCAATACTACCAAACTTGTCAAAATTGATTGAAAAGCATGTCCATGATTCATTCATATTATATTTAACCAAAAACTTTCTGTTATAGCCTAATCTATCAGGCTTTAGACAGAAACATTCATGTGAGACTGCCTTGATCTCCCTAACTAATAAATGGCTTCAAGCATTTGATCAGGGTAGAATAATAGGTTCTGTATTTGTAGATTTCAGGAAAGCTTTTGACATGGTAGATCATGAAATCCTTTTGAAGAAACTGAAAATCTACCAATGTGATGAAAGCACAGTTAGATGGTTTACATCATACTTAAGTGAGAGAACACAACAGGTTTATATTAATAATGTTCTGTCTGAACCTGAAACAATTAGATGTGGAGTACCACAAGGCTCAATTCTGGGTCCATTACTGTTTATTTTATTTATTAATGACCTACCACTTGTACTAAAGGACTCTGTATCATCTACAGATCTTTATGCAGATGACACAACATTGTTAGACATCCAAAACACAAAACAAGAACTCGAAATTTCTTTACAGAATGCCATAAACAAACTAGAATACTGGTGCACATGCAATGGCATGGTGGTTAATACTGGTAAAACTAAAATATTACTTATCTCAACACGGAAAAAAAGAACAAAACTTGATAGAAATGAACTATGTCTGACATGGAAGGTTAAAAGGTTGCAAATGGTCTGTTACCAGAGTCTACTTAGTGTTTTGGTAGATAATAACCTATCATGGACTGAACATATCAAACATATCAGTAAAAAAAGTCAATTCAAGTTTATGGCTTCTCAGTAGGATAAGACACTTCCTCGCAGAAAAGCAAAGAAAACTATTTTATAACAGTTACATACCACCTTATTTAGACTACTGTAATACAGTATGGGGTAATTTAAATGATAAAAACTTAGCAAAGCTGGCACATCTCCAAAAAAGAGCTTTTGAGTTAATATCAATCCACAAAATAAGCAAGGAAAATTTAGCTGGTAAGTTAAAATTACTACCTATTAAAGACTGAATCTGTTTAAGAAAAGCCAAATTAATGTACAGGATAGGCAATAATAATGCTCCTGAATATTTACAATCACTATTCAAGTATAGGCTACCTGGAAATACTCCCCACCTGCAATCAATGTCTACCAAACATTACAAAATTCCCAAACCAAATAAGGAATTATTTAAAAAAAAGTTTCCAATATTCTGGAACTTTGCTCTGGAATGATATTCCAGTTGAGATTAGAAATGCCTACTCTATTTTCTCTTTCCAAACCCAGTATATACAATGGCTTCTGAGATGCAGCAAAAATAAATAAATTCCTTTGAATGAGGGTGTCAAGGTAGATTAGTTCTTAGCTAATTGAGTTACCCTCTTTAAATAAAGTAATAATAATAATAATAATAATAATAATAATAATAATAATAATAATAATAATAACTGAATCAGTTTCAAGATAATCTTTAAAAGTTTCTTGTCCACATGAAATTTGGTATTATCTTTCATTCAATAAATCATGCAATATTTGGATAATTATTAGAGATGATGACATTGCAGAGGATGAAATTACACATTCAGATCCTTTCATTGAACAATATACATTTAGGTCTCACTGGACAGGTGTTTTGGCAAATTTTCATCAGACAATTGCAGAAAAAAGGATTTTTATTGAAAGGATGCTTGTACGATTCTGACTAAGGTATTAAGGTTAATTCCTTATGCAACTGGTGGTTTTGATACTAATCCTATACTACCACCAACCCCTCTTTTTTACATTCATTTTTAACAGAAAAGAGCTATTGTCAACCTGTTCCTGTGAGAAGCAGGCTAACAGAGTCAGTATGTACCTTATTGATCGAGAAAGTTCACTAGTACTATAACAAATTAACATACTTTTCATCACCCCTCGACCATATAGAATTTTAGATATTTACCTCAGAAGCAGACACATGTAAATACATAAGCCAAGTCAGATGCACATTTGCAGACCAAGTTATGCATTTGATCTCCAGTGCTAGTCTAACTGTGACAGGCAGTCACCAACAAGGCAACCCATTTACAAGCCTAACTCAAAGTAAATGTAAACCACATTACAGATTTAGCTTATGTGTGAATTTATAAATGTTATGGTTGTGATAATCAGGCTCATGCCTTCTACCTTAAAAATTAGGGGAGTGTCAAAATATGAAACTATCCAGTGAGACCTTATTGTTTCTATTAGAAGGACATGTGAAGATCAGTTCATCTGAAGGGAATCATGTTTCACAAAGACCAAGCCTGAGTGTTGCCTTCTGGATGAAAAAATCTTCATCTCCCCTTTACAAGGCCAATAAGTTGTTTGTTATTCCAAATCATAGCTTTTAAGATTCATTGTCTTGCCCTTGTTAATACACACTCAGAACACATTAAAGAAAGATAACTAAAATGGAATTTCATCAGGGGTTCAAAACATGGAAAATATGACAGGGATTGCAAAAGACAAAATCATGTCCTGAAAACCTGATATTTTGTTTGTGTCACATGCCAGTCTTTATTTTGTTGATGGACACAGACTTTCAAGAGGCACAATAATAAGAAAGCTATTTCTTGGTAAAGAAAATCTTGAACATTTTGTCTACCATATTAAATCTTTATTTACTCGCAGAAAAAGCTTGATTCTTTTCAGAAGAATATGCAGAATTTATTGGATTCATTTTTTATGACAAAATTTCTGTACAAATTTCACTGTCAAAGGCAGAGCAAATAAGGAAAATGTTGTAAAATCTCAGTTCAGGGAGAAAAAGTGAGGTACACAGTATTTAGGGAACACTGGACTTGATATATTAAATGATTTATTATATTAGCTCATCAGCCATAATGCCAAGTGAGTTTACTTTATGGCTCTTCACCTGTCATATTTAATATGTCAATTGTACATCTGTAGTCCATCAACAATTGCTATTTTCAGCTCCTTGTCAAAAACAACTGGACTAATTTCAATCATGCTTGCCATAGAGTATTCAAACATAAAGCTAGATCCATCTCAAAATATGACCTCCATTACTAAAATGTAAAAACCTTTATAAAAGGACTTAAAAAACTGCTAAAAATAATTTGATCAAAGACAGAAAGCATAATGGTAAGAAAACTTTTAAAACTATACAAATGATGCTAATTTTTGTCATTCGACATCACTGCCATTACTAAGAATAAAAACATTAATTATTTAAACAAATTCTTCTCCAAACCTACTAAACAGAATTTGATTAAATTTGATAGAAATTATCCTGGCATGAACATTCAAGTCGGAGCAAATAATGGTGATTTGCATCTAATATGGCTTGCATTGCTTTTAAGTCAGAACAAATAATGGTGATTTGCATCTAATATGGCATGCATTGGATAAAAATAATGAAAGTATTTGAATATCTTGTTTTGAAAACATAATTTGAGACAAATTGAAAGAAAGCAGGCTGGTATTGAGGCCTTTCACATATTGTTTACAAATGGTGTTGATATGCTATGAAATTTTACTACATTTACAATCAATAATGAAAATATTTCTTCAGAACTTAGCAAAGAGTGCTTCATAATACCTAAAATAAAACTTGAATTTATTTTAAATGAATTAGACATACTTGATGTCACAAAAGCAACAGGTCTAGATAATATAAGTGCTAAATTTCTAAAACTCTTATATCATTTGATTGCACCTTCACTTATGTATATCTTCAATCTAAGTATTTCCACGGGTGTTTTCCCAAATGGGCTAAAACTGGCAAAAGTGACTCTAATAAAAGGAATTGATATACAACAGTCTGAAAATGAAAAACTACTTGGCATCATGATGTATCATATTTTGTGCTGGAAAATACAAGTTGATCATTATAAAAGTTTTTGTACTACTTTATCTCTTGAACAGAATAAATTTTTTGTCTCCTTCAAGAACAGAGAAAGATATTCTACAATGCATATATCATGTCATACCTAGAATATTGTTTGTTGTGTCTGGGGTAATAGTGGTATAGAAATTCAGAAAAGATTGCTGAAATTTTAATAATGAGCAGCTAGAGTTATTCTTGGTACTGAATCAGATACACAGATCCTTTTAAAATCCTAAAGTGGCTTCTATTTCAGCAAAGAACTCAATTTCAAAAGGGTTTACTAGTCTATAAATCCTTAGATGGTGAGATTCCTGACTATCTTAAATGTAATTTTAAACTTTTAACAAATGTGCATATGTATGAACTAGAATTCATCTCAAACAACAAGTGCATATAAACCAAATCAGAGTTTTATAAGATGAGTTTTACGTTTGCTTGAACCAAACTATGGAATTCCATATCATATTATATAAAGTCTGCTGACTCATGCCAAGCTTTTAAAAATCCGATTGTAATTTTACAAAAAGCATCCTGGCAGGAAGACCTTGTAAGTCAGGGTTTTTTTTTGTTTATCAGGTTCCAGTATTTGAATAACTAAAAAAAATACTCAATATTTTTTCCCAATTTAGAGATTACTTATCCCAAGTTTTACTTAATTTTTTATCCCAATTGCCATGACATTTCTACTAAAGACATAAAAATCTCAACGAAATTCTCCACATTATTTACATCCCAAAAGTTCACTGATCTTTATTGTACTGTATACAATTTGCAGCAATCATACATCTTTTCCCCATGAAATATCAGAGTGCTTTTTTGGCACCTGGACATTTGAAGTTCTTAAATATTTTAAGAAGATTGACAACTTGTGTATTTACCATGCACCTCCCCTGTCTGTTTTTGCTAATGCCTTGAAAAAACAATAGGGTAGGTCGATAGACTTGTTTTTAAAGTACACTGTTATTCTTTTAACAGAAAATGTAGTTATTAAATTTTATTTTTTTAAAATATAAATCTTTAACTGTTGGGTGGGTGATAATCGGTCCAATCTGATAAGCAAAAACATAATGATATTTGGCTTAATGCAGTGAATGTTTCATAATAGAAAATGTGTCATGTAAGAGAGATCAGTCCTAAGGACATCAAGAAATGGCAAACATTGAATTGTATGGATTTCTGTGCCATTCTGTATCAGACAGCAAAGTATGCCTAAGCAAATAAGCAGTCCATTAAATGCTGAAGTACTGTTCCACAAATACTGATGATTTTTCACAATTCCATGTACGTTCTTTTTAACAAAATAAGTATAATTTTATCAAATGATACTTATCTGTCCCAGAATTTTGCTGCCTTATAGAAAACAAAATTTATAAAGTTTTCATCGTAAATACTGCTTTGAAGAATGTGATTAAATTCAAAGGCACTCTGATTTGAAGCCTTTCTGTTTAAATTAGATCATGCAATTCAATAAAATGCCATTGTTACTGAAAACAGAAAAACTAATAAATGACTTCTTTCCAGAATTAGTCAACAGGATTTGACAAAATTTCATGGAAGCATACCAATACAAGGGCTTTCAGTCCTGTACAGAATTTTAATCTGCTTTCCAGTCTGGCTGCCATTATTTAAAAAGTATGAAAACTTGTCAATAAAGATAATACTAATCCAGACTGCCTGGCCAGTTATTTTTGTATTTAGGCTTTAGTTGTATGTCATTGCACTGAGCAATCCAGGCCCCACTTGGACTCTTGCTGATGAATCAGTTACAAGAGAGCACTTTTATCAGTCATAATATCAGGTACTTCCTGCACATGCATGACATGCAAGAGGCATTACTATTCAGTAAGACTCCCATCCTGTCCATATATGCAACCTTGGACTATAAAAGAAAAGATAAACTTGAATCTGGGAGATGGGTATCTCACTTTTTCAGAACTTTTGTCTACAATATCTTTTTTGATTGAAAATGTTTGTAACATTTGTGTTTTTACTTAGGTTTCTCATGAAGAGAGGATGAGAACTATTTTCAATTTTTGGCATTTTCATTGTTTTATTTGGGCCAATAAAATAACTGCCACTTTGACATAGGTCATTCACCTATCTTACATTTTTGTTTTGTTTAGTTTCTGGTTTTGCTTCAGTGGATTTTGCATTCAGAAAACACTGAAAAAAATGTGTTTCATTGGGATTCAGAATTCTAATTATGTTTTTTTTTTCTAGCAGTGTTGTATTTGGCAATGATACATAACTATTAATACATGTAAATAAAGATTGATTTTATTTGCCCTTCATTAGTTGGATCATATTTTCATATAATGATGTCAAAGTCTTTCTTATTGGAAGAGGATAAATGGCTTCTGCATAGTAACATTAGTACTATATCACAAACTTGGGCAACAATTTTTGTGGACAGTTTAATCTTTTGGTAAGGAAGAAGTCTATCAATATTTAGGTTGAAAGGTCAAAGGTCAAGGTCAGATTAAAAAAAAAAAAAAACCAAAATTTGTATCTGCTCTAAAAATCCAGTTAAATTTATTAAGGACCATTTAACATGTGAAGGTATATAATGTGCCATTAATGGTATTCTTTTCACTATATATATATATATATATATATATATATATATATATATATATATATATAGAGAGAGAGAGAGAGAGAGAGAGAGAGAGAGAGAGAGAGAGAGAGAATAATCATCAGACCAAAGTAATTTTTTATGTATGTATATTGTATGTATATATGTATTTATATATTGACGATTGATTGGGGAGGATGATTCAAAATATTTTGTTAGTGGGTTTAATATGTGGATACCTAGCAATTAGTGTTGCTGTTGCTTTTGCTGTTGGGCTTAACACCATTTTTCAGCACACGACAGGCTATTCATGGCGGCCAGTATTAATGGTGGAGAAAGAAACCAGGAAATCACTAGAAAGAACCACCGTCCCATGAGAAGCTACTGGCAAGCTTTCTCACATATCCACATTTGCTAAGTCTCCATGCAGACAGAGGTGAGATGGCAGTGATCCATAATGGACAGCAATTAATGTAAAATTGGTTGTTGTGTAGACCATGTAAGTAAGGGGTTATGAATGTTTTGGCTACCTGGCAATTACTTGAAAGTGAGTAAGCAGGTCATTGGAGACCATGCAAGTAAGGGATTTAGAACACATGAAATTCCAAGTTATGCAAATATTCCGAAATAAATGCATCATCTGCTAAGAATGGAACAAATTGATCAGATCATTGCATAGTCTATTCAGAAATAAAAATTGATGGGAAGCATTTTCCCTGTACCCATTTCAATAGAAATGGATGTAATTTTGTAAATATAATGAGATAATAATGTAAGGCTTACAAATTTGGTAAATGATTTTTTGCACATTCTGTGAAAATATTTTTAGAGAAATAATTGTAAATGCTGCCATCAAAAGTCCCAAGATATTCCCTATTACCTTTGCAGATGTTTAGCTCTAGTTATTTCCTTGATAGACTTGTATTATTTTTATGTAACTACTGTCCAAACAGGGTTTGTTTTTGTAAGCAGAATGTCCAACTATGCCCTTTTCTGGACAGGGAAATGCATGTAAAGGTACAGAAATAAGTGACATTTGTATGCTGCATACTATACTTTGTAACTAAATTTCACAAGTTTAAATTATATTTTAATATTGGTAATGCAGAACCTTTTTTTTTGCATAGCTGACACATTTTTTTTGGGGGGGGATATCCCAGCTGTATTATGAGAATTAATTCTCCCACTAGGGTGAGCCAGAAAATCTAGAACACATGATACCTTACCCATGATCACAGTCCTTCATTCTTTTTCCAGTCACAGGCCTTATGGGCTACTTTAATTCTATGGCATAGAGAAACTGCCTTCATTTCACCACTCATTGATGTTCTTATCCTACCACATGGTTGTTAGCATAACTACTATTGTTGAGAATTTATTTCTAACTCATTAGGTATTTTGTAAATATTCCTGTCCTGGTCCCTAGGTCGGCGTACTAGTATTGATTCTGTTTATTGTTGCTGTTTACTTTTGATGTGTCTTGTACCATTTTTATCTTGGAAAAGCATCTTGAGCTCCTTTTTATTCTGTTTTTGGCATGCATTTATTTAATGAATACCAGTTCATTTGTGTAACTAGTCTTGGACAGTATACCTTTTTATTAATCTTTTTATTGGCAATCTTACCAAATTCATGTTATTTTTTTGGCAATTTAGTTGTCACCAGTTTTCAAATTAAGCTACTTTTTTATTATCTTCAGTATTATTTTTGGCTTTATTGCCTTAAGTAGTTTGGTCTTTGAATGTCCCTCTCCCTCATCTACTGACCCTGTTGCTTAAGGGGCAGTCTTTTGTCAGACGTTACAGATTCTGGTGCCTCTTGACCTAATATCTTATCTGCAAAAGAGGGTTACTGAGTTGCATAGTTATGCCTTGTAGAAGCAAGAACAGGACAAGGAACATCCTTTCTGTCCTTTTGCTTTGCACAAGTTTGGTACAGAACAGGCATGCCAATTCTTCCGTTTATCCATTTATAAAGGCAGCAGAGGAGGATGCTTTATGTCTTTTGAAAAAATGGTTTGTACTAGGTTTTTATTACTACTGGTGCCTTGTACTTTTATAGATGGGAAAAGATGGTACTGGACCAAATTTTACTGGTGCAGATGCTAATGAACCCCTCTCATAAATGCATGGTTTATCACTTGCAGAGAGTGGAGAAGATTATGTTATAAATAATACTTTTGACTAAGAGAATGAAGTGAATGAGTTTTGTACATTTATAGGAGCTGTGTTTATGATAGACAATGTAATGAGTCAACATCGTGACACTATAATTCGTACCATACAACATCACAAAATTTATCCCATCTGCAACTCAGAGAATGATCAGGATGGCATCATTAAATGTAGATAAAAGTACCTAATTTGTAATCACATAAAGTATTTAATATAAATTAGGTACTTTTACCTACATTTAATGACCCTCGCCTGGCAATTTACAGAGTTACTGTTAGGATAAAATTTGTAATGCTGTGTGGAACAAACTATACTGTAATCCAATTCCAAGATCATCACTGTCAGTTACCAATTTAATCCACACACAAACAACTTTTGTTCAGAATTTACATATGAAGTAAATAGTTAAAAAAATTTCCATGCACCACATAAAATGCTTGAAAGGATTAGTGTGAATGAAAGCTTCAGTATGACTTGATCACATAACTTATGGTCATCTCTAAATAGAAACTGGTAAAAAGCGAACCATGCTAGTTTTCAAACAAAAAACATAGTTATTAATTTGTTTTGAGCAAGAGTAAATACAAGCAACAATATTATTTTTTAAAGAAAGAAAATTCCTTAATAAAGAAATGCATCTACATTCAAGCATCTATTTCACAACTGCAACTGAATTAGTGTCAGTGTTGATGCTTGGAATTAAAATATGTAATTGTGCATTTAAATAGATAATGGGAAATAGCAGGAGTTTTATTGTAATCCTGGGTCCTTCATATTTTTGCATTTGATCTTGAGTTTATTGTCTGATGGTCTCCTTCTGCAATGTATTGGTGGTAGTGTGCCACAAGAAATGAGGAGGCACATATGCCCCTTCTCTCCATGTGATCTTCTCTGTTTGGTGCCTCAGCTGAGATCTCTTTCTAGGTAGTAGTCAAATAATTCTTTGTAACAGATATTTTTGGATGACAGTCTGTCACTGAAAGGGAAGATAGTCCTCATGAAATAGTTTCTATGCCAGTCCATAATGGATTCACTGTTCCAGCTTTGGGACTTTTTTGAATGTTAAACAAAAAACACCATTGTTCATTTGGGAAGTGGAGACTTTCAGCCTGAAGCGGTATTGTCTGTGCACTTACACCTTCTAATCCTTCAGAATATCTATCTGGTTCTTTGCAAATAAGGAAATCCACTGCTCAGTTGAGATTGTTAGCTCCTCTATATCCCCTATAATTGTAGTTTAGTGATGTTCTGACACTGCTTTTGGACCATCCCAGGACATTACCCCATAAGATGGGCTGCCTGTTTTGTCACAGGTTCTCTTTCCCACAAGAGAAGCCACAAATTTTCCACCTTATTTTCTTTGGCTTATGACAACAATCTCAGAATGTTGCCAAAATCAGTCTAGGAGAGGATCTCTGTCTAAGGTCTGTGATGCCAAGAAGAGAATCTTTGGGGATTAATGTAAGTAGGAAACATGTCAGTCCTAGCTGTCTCTCTATGAGTGCAGTGGCTAATGTTCTTCTCTTCTGTCTTGAAGAGGACAGTGATCAGGTTTTACTGTCAAGGGCTATTAGTTGGCTTCTATTCAACAGTCACTTAGCAGACCTGTTGAGGTGTTTTGAGCTGCCTATTAAGACTGGCACCTCAGTTACTATTGCATATATGGAATCTCTCAGGTACCTTGTGGTTTTGACAGCACCCCCCTCTGTCAGTAAACCATTAGATGAAGCTTCTTTCTAGAACCTTATTCTTAAAAATGTTCTATAGCTGTAGCATGTGTCTACACAATGAAGCTGTAAGCTTCATGGCCAATCAACAGAATTAGGCTGTATGAAGGTCATTGAAATGGTGAGTTGGATTCTCTACTTTGCCAGCCAGGCTTTCTGCAAACACCAGCTTTTTCTTATTGATATCCCAAGTCACAGTTGTGTCTGTGCTGGTGATGATCCAGTTAGACGTCTATGTCCAGTTAGAACTCTATGCATTTATTTGTCAGCTTCTAAAGGTAGATAAAAATTAAGAAACTTCTTTTGTCTCTCTTAACTGTTTAGCTGATTTTTCAGCTTCCACCATTTTATATGAATTTATTTGCTATCAGGAGAGCTTATCAATTCCAGAGGGGCCTTTCATTCATGAAATTAAGCTTGTGAAGTTTGAGCCATTGCTACTTCATGAGCCTGCGTAACTTGTAATTTTCCGATGATCTCATGAACACTGCATTTTGGCAACCTCAAACTAAATTCTTTTTAATGTTCGCTCGTGGGTTCACTATAATGAAGGTTCATTTTTCCAATTGGCTACTTTACAATTTGTCTAACTGATAAAGTCGAAAGCAAATCAAAGAAAGATAACAACTATAGATCCGTAACTTAGAGATCTCGTAAAACTGATCTGTTAAATTCCTGTAAGAACAGATTTCACGGAATACAGTCCAAATCTTTGAAGATGTTGATGATGTTTTAGTTACTTGGATGGATCTTTCATGGAAATAGGAAACAAACATGCCCTTGAAAAATACAAAGGGTAAACAAAGACCACCAGCCAGGCTGTGTCACTTATGTCAAATATATATATATTGTATATATTGTTCTGTTTATCAACTTACCTCTTATGATAGAAAATTCATATTTCACTGACCTTTATGTAGATGGGTAAAATTAAAACTTACTAAAAAAAATTTTACAAGTTCTCTTAACAGTCTTAGAGCATAGTACAAGGAAAACATTTTGGTTGTAAAAACAAAAAATATCAAAACCCTAACTAGTCGCAACAAAAAATGAGCAAAACTTAATAGTGAGGTCCTGTTAGTTCTGTTTGATGAAGTGTTCCTTGATATAACCTCCTATTAAAATTCTTCATGTATTCATATTCACATTAAACATGTTTCAAGAAAGATTAATTATTATTTTTGACTATTGTAACGTAATTGTGGCTAATGTCCTCTAATTCAAACATAACAAAACTTTTAAGACAAAAAGTGGACAGGCCATTTAATTCTCGATCTGTGTATAGACAGTTTCCAAGACACAATAATTAACAGATTTAAGGTCTGTTCAATGAAAGCAGTTAGATGGTTTAAATGTAAGGGAGAGAACACAACATGTTTATATAAATAATTTTCTGCCTGAACCTGGAACAATTAGATATGGAGTACCACAAGGCTCAAGTCTAGGTCCATTACTCTATTATTTATTAATGACCTACCACTTTTACTTTGGGACTCAATATCATCTACAGATCTCTATGCAGATGACAAAACATTTATAGGCATCCAAAATATGAAGCAGGAATTTGAATTTTTTTTATAGAATGCCCTAAACAAACTCGACAACTGGTGCAGCAATGGCATGGCGGTAAATAATGACTGAACGAAAATATTACTTATCTTATTACATCAGAAAAGAGCAAATCTTGATAGTGATGAACTATGTCTGACATGGAAGGATACAAATTTGCAAATGGTCTGTCATGATAGGCTACTTGATGTTTTGGTAGAAAACAACCTACCATGGACTGAACATGTCAAATATATTCGCAAAAAAGTACATGCAGATATATTTGAGCCATGAAAATAAAAAAAATTGCATCTTTTTTTTCAAATAGCAGGATAGGTTTGTAGAGTGTCTGACTTGGAGTGAGTGGGTTGTTGGTTTGGCTTATGAGCAAACTGGCTGTCTTGTGCCATTTCGAAAAATAAAGATTTTTTAAAAATAGTGTTATCATGTAGACATTAAAATCACAAACAGAAGATCTTGCACAAGGCTTCATTTTATATTATGAAATTAATGACATAAATTGTATAATTTCAGAAGATGTACTGATTTGAAAAGAATAGAGTTATTATAAACCATCTCACTCATTTAATGCTTCATGACTAGCCCAAATATATTAGGACTGAAAAAAGTTATAAATTCCCATTAGTAACTACAAATTCATGATATGATGTATTTATCAATACAGATGCTTTTGTACAATAAACAACTAGTTATTGTTGAACCTTTACAAGGAGGGTCTGGTATGCATCTAGAAAGATTGTTTAGAAGACCTCCTATCCATTTCAAGATAAAGCTGCAGACAGGAGCCAGTCCATTTCCAATTTGGACTGCACCTTGTATAAAAATTAAATTACTGTATGTACTATAGTGAAAGCTTATACTGTGGAAGATAGGTGGGTTGTAATGCTGGCAGTATAATGATGCTGATCTGCCATAAAACATTGTCATTGGCAGAATAATCTGGCCAGAGCCAGATTGAATGATGATTGCTTAAAAAAAAGTGTGTGTGTGTGGGGTATCAGTGACTATATCTGCAATTGCATAATGTGCACCAGTTTCTTTGGGTCAACACACTTTGTTTATAATAATCAGTAGTTGCAAATGGACCTGACTTACATGCAAGTATATATGGTAAATGGCTTTTACTGTTCTTTTAGATTGATTTTATTCCAGGTTTTCAATGGCCATTTAAATTGTATTTCATACAGACTAGTGTTTTAAAAATCCTTTTCACTGTTTTAGTAGAGAATGTTCAGAATATGATAAGACTAAACAAAAGCTCATTTAAACAAATTCCACTTTGGGGTATGTTTGATAAAATAAATGAATATTATTCTTGTGTCATACAGAAATGTTATATCTGATAACCCTTGAAGTGCTTGTAGATAAAGTGATTCATTCATACATTTTCATTTCATAAAATTATTGTTGGTGATTATTTTAAGATGTTTTTATTTTATCCTATTTATGCAAACACTGCATTTTGAGCTTGCACTAAGTGTCAGTTTTTATAAATGTTGACTTTTTAAGTCTAGTGTTTTGAGGAGGTCATTGAATTTGATGACATTGAGCCTTACATTTCAAATTTCATGTAAATTTGAAATTAATTTAAACGATGTATATGTTTAGATTGTGAAGTTTTAATGTGCAAATGCAAATTCTTTTTCTATTGTACTTGCTAATAAAATCAGCACTCTGCAAAATTCTCTGTGGATCTTTGGCATTTAATGTTGTGCCCATCTTATGATTAAATGGAAATAAATAATAGTGGCATCTTGCATCCAGATTTGATGAGGAACAGAACTTTATTTTCTGTTAGTGACTTGATCAGGCCAGAATTTTTTTCACCATTGTTTTTGAGATATAGCTGTAAATATGAGCTTGCTTTTCTTGACATTGCTTATTTATCAAGGTTTTGGCAGACCATGGTGAGTACTGGTATCCAGCATTTAAACTTTGCATATGCTGTTTGTACATCCAATATAAGTATGTTTAGAAATTTTAGATTGTTCTTGAATTACTTTATAGATTGGGGAAAGATAAACTTTTTATTATAGAATCCAGGGGATAGCACTGTCTGTTCTGTTAGGTATATATTTATAATTCTTTGTAATACAAAAATCCTACATACTTTGATTTCTTTCATAGGAATCTGGAAGGACTGTGAATATATATATATATATATATATATATATATATATATATATATATATATATATATATATATATATATATAGGTCATCATGCACTTGTGTCTGCTATGCATGAGCTTATATAACACTGATTCAGTGCCATCACTTTTTTGCTTAGGCATGATGGTATATGGGCTGGTGCGTGCAGGCAAGGCGATGGGTGCCATTTACTCGCGGTTCTGGGTTCAAAACTCTGTAGAGTATGAATTAGATTTCTCTAATCTGTATTATAGTATTGTTTGTATTAAACTATTATTTCTGCCCACTATTATCAAGATTCTACTACAGAATCCAGGAATAGCACTGTCTGTTCATGTCTTGTATATAATATATATATATATATATATATATATATATATATATATATATATATATATATATATATATATATATATATATATATATATATATATATATATACACACACACACATACACACACACATACACATAATTTGATACATTGATCGGTATAATAATGCTTATCCTGAAATCCAATCCATGTGTTTGCAGTATCAAAGGTTTTCACCATCTCCTACTCAGAACAATAAGACATTGGTCTTTTTAGTTATCAGTATATTTTTACTGCATACCATTTAATCTTACACAGCTTGTCTGTTGTTTGAGATAATGAGTTCAATCTTTGATCTGTATTGCACACCTAAAATTTCAGTATCATACATCCAGACTGGAACTGCTCATACAATTTGAAGTACTTCATAATAGCCACCTTATACATTATCAGGATTGATATATTGTTACAGACATTTGTAATATTAAAAAATGCAGTCGTAATGAATGAAAATGTCTGCTTTAGTTCCTGGGGATAATAGGGGAATGACATTAGTTAATGATGGGCTGTTTATGGGCATTTAATGGTATCTACCATCAAGGAATTAGACTTACTTGAGGTTGACAATGGTATTTTCAACAGAATGTTTGACAATGAGTTCTCAGACAAAACTAATGTGCAAGTTGACACCAAACATAAACAAGAGAGATCAAGAACTTTGCTGCTGAAATCTTGTATTGAAATTTGTAAAAATCTAAAGTAAGAAAGATTAGGGAGTCATGTCAAGATTCAAGCTGTGGTTAGAAATGCCACCATATTCAGAGAAAACTTCGCCATATGTTAAATGAGACACTTAAATTGGTGCCTGCTTGATTATTATAATGAAACCGAATGGTTTATATTATCAACCAGATTCTCTTAGTAGGTATGACACATCTATAAACAGATAATTAAAGGACAGTAACTACTGCTGCAGGATTGAATTTCAAATGAATTTGCTAAGTGCCACAAAGTGCTGAATTCTGTGTGCTGCAACCTTAAACAAAAGAGTTTAAGAAACCAAAGAACAAAAATTTCTGAACAATCTGCCCATTGATGTTGTTTCCTGTTGCAGTAGTAATGAAACAGGGAAAAAACACAATGAATATCATCTTTAATAGCAAGACTTACTGAAATCCATTTGAGCATCAGAATTTAACAAATATAGTCTGTGGAACATTCGTGATATTCTACAGAGTATGTTTATATGGAGGAACTTTCAGTTTGTCAATTAATATTACAGAGGAATCAAATTTGTTATTAAATCTGAGGATAAATTGATAACCTTTGAAACATAAAGGTAGACATATCTGAGAAAGAGCTGTTTAACTGTGACTTACATCTTGGTACAATTTTGTTGATACTTTTTCATCACTGGAACATGAGCAAAGAAGTTGATGCTTGTATTTTAATTTCTTACAAACTTTTTAAGTGGAAAATAAAGAGAAGAAAACAACATTAATGTTTAGAATTGTGTGGCTAAAAATATTAAAATGAATATAAAAATTCTAATCTACATGTTAGAAATAAACTAAATGTTCGTTTTCTTAAAAATATATGCTTAAATTATCACCTTAAAGTGTAATACATCAGTAACTTCTTTTATTCAATGAAAGCATAAAAAAATAGAATTTGAAGATACACTAAATTAATTAAATTTATGAATAATATTGAATGTATTTAATTATAGTAAACCTTTGAAATTATTATTGGACTAAAGTATGTGTATTTAGTAAGTAGGGTGTATGAAAAAGGGTCACTTCAAAACTTGTGTTGCATTTAACAAGTAAGGAAAAAATCCACTTGCCTTTGCAACTTACATCCATTCATACATTTATATGCAACATTTTAACAAATTCAAAGCAAATGAGTACATTATTATATTTGCAATGCAGACACACTGATTATATTATTATTATTATTATTATTATTATTATTATTATTATTATTATTATTATTATTATTATTATTATTATGACTTTATTTAAAGAGGGTAACGGTAACTCAATTAGCTGAGAACTAATCTACCTTGAGGCCCTCAAGGTAGATTAATTCTTAGCTAATACAACTGCACAGTCTAGGCCTAGGCCTGGTTAATATATGGGGATTTTTCATAGGCTTGTACAATATCTGTCATAAAGCATGAAATGCCTAATTTGTTTTTATAAAAGTATACATTAAATTATTGAAAAGGGTATATGTAATAATAAAAAACCCATACAAGTGCTTTGTTCATAGTCAGGGGAAAGAACTCATTTGAAATGTTGTAGTAATATCTATCTTGTCCTGATGGTCTTGATATATTCCTATGCCTTATCAAACACATTCTTTCTGCCCACATGGAACAAAACATATGTAGTTTTGTTTATATATCAACTTATTGTTCATTTGTTTATCGTTTAAACTGGCAATAAATACCTTTGCAAAGTAAAATGTGATGTTAAACGGGTCTAGTTTCAAGATTTATTTTTTGTAGGTTAATTAAGAAAGAATTGCTCTGGTTAGAGCATCTGTTTCGGATGCAGGAGGTTGTGGGATTGAACCACGACCAAATCATACCAAAGACTTAAAAAAAATGGTAGTAACAGCTGCCTTCTTGTAGCTCAGCATTAACAGATTAGTGTTAGGACTGGACGTCTGGTGTCAGGATAATGTGACTGGGTGGGACATCAAGCCACATGTCTTCGGCATGATGCCCCAGTGCTAGACATCACTATAAACTGTCACACTGCAGATATCTAGTGATATGACTGAAAATTTGTAAAAGCCTTGTTAAAAAGTCTAAATCACATCACATCCCAAATTAAGAAAGCTGTTGCTGACTTAGCTTAATTCATGGGTTGGTACAATTTATACCTTATTTCTTTGTCTTACTTAGCTTAATTCATAGATGGGTAGGTACAATTTATACCTTATTTCTTTGTCTGACTTATCTTAATTCATAGTTGGGTTGGTAAAATGTATATATTATTTCTTTGTCTGACAAAAAAATTAAAAGAAATGTAACCAAATAAGGTTATTTGGTTAGTATGTTTTCCAAATATTTAAACACTTTGTAGTCACACAGGTCAAAACAGGTCTGAAAGCTTAATTTCTGGATCTACCAAAAACACTATAATTGAATGATTGCCCAGAGTCTGTACAAACATTACATCAGTCTCTCACACCAAGTGGTTGTGTCATGGAGTGTTGGCACATCATAGAAATAAATATGGGAAGCCTAGGCTGAAGTAAGAAGCAAAAATACTAGCAGGAACAACAAACTTTCATTATTGGTCTTGAAAACTTACTTGGGGACTTGATCAAATAAACCTTAACCATGCAAGGTTTCACCAGGTATGCCTACTAATTAAGTGGTAAATTACTATTTAGGTAGTTAAGTTATTGTTACACTACTTGTTACATCTTGCTGGATTGGTTTGGTTATCATTCCTTGGAGAATGATTGTGGTTGCCTGGATCAAGTAAATAATAAGAAAATAAAATATGAAATTATTTAATGGAATAATGATGATCTGAGCAGAGAAAGAAATTAGAACATGAGTCCCAGTATATAAACAATAACAATCAGGTACCTAACAAATTGAAATTGAACAAAACACTTGAATGATGATCCACTTTCTCTTAGAAATAAATGTGCCAAAGCTATAAGAAATGCAATTAGTCATTATGTTATACTTATAAAACAAATTTCATTATGAAATCAAGTGAGCAAATGAACTCCAATTGCCTTGCATCCCAGCATAACCTGGTTGTTTTCAGTCATTTCAATTTCAAAGTTGGTGAAGGGTCAGAATTGCAGTATTATTTTCCTTCTCTCTCGATTCCATAAGAAGATGGAATGAATTCCATGGAAATTCATGGAAACTTTCAGAAGTTGAGTGTTATTACTGCATCATCTAGTATTATAAGGTCAGCTTTATCTTGCCTAAAAACCAGCATGAAAACTCTGTTAACAGTTGTTATGTAAACCTGGCATTTTGTTGACTACAAACCAGATGACATTTCTCCAACGATGCTAAGCTGCTTCATTAGTAGTGTGAGATCTTTCTGTGAGGAAGTTGCAGTAAAGTGATTGCTAAATTTCCATTTCATTTCATGACCGGACCTAAAGGCCCTTGGTCACAAAAATCCTGAGAAGAGATCAGGAATATAAGCTGCTTTAGCACAGTGACAGACTGGTACAGCAGCCTTTTTGTGATATCCAGTTGGATCTGCTAGGGTTTAGCAGTGACAATATGAATATAATGATTGGTAAGAAAAAATCTGTCCTCTCCAGAGTTTGTAAAAAGTAACCAAATATAATTGACCTTCGGCATATACCGTTTCTGGACAGTACCTGCACACAGTAAAGTTTGAAGAAACCAGCTGTCCAAGTTGAGAATCTTCTGGTCAACACCTACTATCACTCTACACTCATGCCAGCGTCTATCTTGATAATTGTTATACTGTATTGTTACTTCATCTGGAGAGATGATCCTATAGACTTGGGATATTCACCAGATGTCTTACTGTGATACCAAGGCCATCCTAAATAAAATTCAAGAAGATCTTACATCCAGTCTGGCCACAATGGCAACCATCTTGAAAATCATTGACACATTTTCATAGCATTTACTTAAGATTATTTAAAGATATCTTTTTTTGAGAATTAAACTGTATCATTCTCAAGATTACCATATTTTCCCACATATATCCTGCAGACGCAGATAATCCGCACCTTCTTATAGCCCACGGGTTTTGTGTAAAAAATTGTGGCTTAACCCACACCTTTGTATAACCCACAACCATAGATTGATTTCTTTTTTGTGTAAGTCCATTGCTGTTTTTAGAAGGACTGTATTTGTCAATGCTAACATGTGGATGATGAAGGATACTACAACTACTATATTTTGACTCACCCGCCCAACATGCAAATTTGTATTTAGGCTCTCAAGTCAGTCAGCCCTGGTCCATATTCATCCCTTTTCATCAGTTCAAGTTAGTCACCCTGCCTCCACTATATTCCCGCAGGCAGCCAGCAGATTTGAATTTTGAAGCCAGGTACTTGTGAGCTGGATATGCCATGGTGTGAGGTCCTAAGCCTATCACTTACAGATTATTCAAATCTTTTTAATGAACAATTTTGCAAAGACATATATAAAGTTCCATGGAGAATGATCCAAATTTGGATGACATAGATGAAGCTCTGAGAGTGTGGACTGACTTATTTTAAAGGAGGTAGTCTCTATACATGCACCACTGACAGTACATCAAGTAAAGAATGAAATCCAACCTGATTGGCTTACAACTGAAATCCTTGTCCCTATGAAAACAAAAGACCAATTCAAGGCTGTGGGAAACCATGCACAATATAAAGTATGGAGAAATAAAATGACAAGTATGATTAAAAAAGCTAAACAAAATTATTATCAATCATTGCTTGAAAACAAAAAGAGCAACAAAATCTGCATTTGGAAAGTCTTCAATGAACTCACTGGAGGAACACACAAAGATCAGATAAATAAAATTCACTCACTTATGGTGAATGACACCATAGTTACTGATGACAATGATATTGCAAATGTTTTCAATGATTTTTTTCACCAACATTACCACAAAGTTAAAAAACCAGTGATTGAAAAAACAACTTTAATGAACTGAAAAAGTTTTGCAGCAGCAAAATCTCTAAGGAGGTATGTTTGTTTATCCCACCAGAATCAAAGAACTTTGTTAAGAAATGTCTCAGTGAACTTGATATTAAGAAAGCTACATGACTGGATCAGATTGGTCCTCATCTGTCCCAAAAATATGGAAAACTGCAAAAGTAACTACTTTTCACAAATCTGGTCCTAAGGATGATGCTGATAACTACCGGTCAATCTCAATACTACCATACCTGTCAAAATTGATTGAAAAAGCATGTCCATGACTAATTTATATCATATTTAACCAAACACTTGCTGTTACACCCTTAATCAATCAGGCTTTAGACAGAAACATTCATGTGAGACTGCCTTGATCTCCCTAACATAAATGGCTTCAAGCATTTGACCAAGGTAGAATAATATGATCTGTATCAGTAGATTTCAGGAAAGCTTTTGACATGCTGGATCATTAAATCATTTTGAAGAAGCTGAAAATCTACCAATGTGATGAAAGCAGTTAGATGGTTTACTTCATACTTAAGTGAGAGAACACATGTTTATATGAATAATGTTCTGTCTGAACCTGAAACAATTAGATGTGGAGTACCACAAGGTTGAATTCTAGGTCCATTAGTTTTTTTTTATTTATTAATGAGCTACCACATATACTAAGGGACTCCATATCATTTACAGATCTCTATGCAGATGACACAATATTGTCAGACATTCAAAACAGAAAGCATAAACTCAAACTTTCTCTACAGAATGCCTTAAACAAACTGGACAACTGGTGCACATGCAATGGCATGGTGGTTAATATTGGTGAAACTAAAATATTACTTATCTCAGCACAGAACAAAACTTAATAGTGATGAGCTATGTCTGACATGGAAGGATAAAAGTTTGCAAATGGTCAGTCTTTATAGTCTATTTGGTGTTTTGGTAGACAATAACCTATCATGGACTGAACATATCAAACATAATTGTGTTACCCTATTTAAATAAAGTCATAATAGTATCAATAATAATAATAATAATAATAATAATAATAATAATAATAATAATAATAATAATAATAATAATAACAAATGCCACAATTGTCAATTTGAATGTAGCTTGCATGATGTCAATTAACTATTCAGGCTTGGTACACTCTGTGCTTGAGTGCATAGGCTGTCTATAGGAGTTGTGCCTCAACTACAGGTTACATAAATGCGGACATTTCTAAAAAATCTTGTGTTCTTGTGAAGTTTAGATTTGAGTTTTAAAATTTCTTTCTGTTAAATTTAAAAAATGCCGATAAGAAATTCTTACACTGCTGACTTCAAGCTAATTGCCATAATGTATGCTGAAGTGCATGGCAATAGAACCACAGGTAGAAAATTGAGATTGATGAGAGTGTAATCTGAGGTTGGAGAAAAGAAAAAGGAGTGTTGGAGAAGTTGAATCCATGGACAAATCTCGACAGTTGCCATCAAACTGAAGTCCAAATTCATGGTGGCAGAGTAGCACATTGATGATTTTAAAGGAATGCATTGGGTATATAAATTTATGAAAAAGAACCAATTGTCAATCAGAACAGAATGACCATTAGCCAATATCTACCTGAGGACTGGGAGAAAGAAGATGGATGATTTTCATGAATTTGTTGCCAGGGAAATTCAGAAGCTCGACCTTCCCCATTCTGCCATTATTAATATGGATGAAGTGCCTATGTGTTTCGACAATCTGACAACAATATATTGAAATATTATTATGTGTAAAAAATTTGTGATACAGCCTGCACCCTTATATAACCCGCAGACCATTGCTGGGTTTGTAAAATCTGGTATAACCTGCAGGATATATGCAGGAAAATATGGTATGTATACAATTTCATGAATATTAACTGAAGGATAGTGTAGTTGTAACATTTTGAATGATTGATTTGTGCACCCCTCATCAAATGTGTGTTGTATAAGCACTCTCTTTGTCCATCAGTTTATGCATCAGTCTGTTGGTGCATCTGTCATCCATCTGTCATTAATATTAAGACTACATTAAGACAAGAGAAGATGTATGGATGCATTTGAAGGTATAGGTATTATGCTTAAAAATCATTTGTTTTACTCACATTTTGATATCAGTACCATCTAATTCTGTTGCTATCTTACAACAAAGTTAATTATTATCTTGTAGCAATAAGAAATTTACAGAATCAATCATTATTCTTCAACACCAGGAGAATTTTCTAGCAGATCATGCACACAATAGCATAATAATGGGAGTGGTGTGAGGGGACTGATAGGGTGGTTGCATTGAGCACCAGAGGTCTTTGGGGCATGAAAGCAGCTGATAGTTTTTTTTAATATGACCAAAATTTTGTGTGCATAAATTTGTAACTCATGAATCCCAACCTTTCAGCAAATCACATAATGCACCCAGATAACAAGAATTTGCAAACTCATTTCTGCTGCCATTGAGTGCTTAATGAAAAAACTGCTACTCTATCATCTATGCTTCCCTCCTCCCCAATTTTCTGTTAATCACATCATAGCAGGTGTCAGAGGAATCCAGACATTGATAAATGCTATAACTTGGGCACAAATCAGTTAAAATAGATGTCTATCTTCAAATCTGTCAGACAACCACTAGCAGTTAGATATATGGGAAGGTATATAGGGGGATTATATGTAGACACCTGCAGATGTCATTAATTTAGATAATGCCAGTTTCTTTAATATATCAATATTTGAATTTTTGCTAGTTGTGATTTGGTTTTAATTTTGTGCATACTGCCAGCTCTTTATTGCATTTGATTATGATCAGTGACTTCAAACTTCTGTTATGTATATTTAATTAATTGCTTGTTTGTTTTACAAAATTTTTAAATTTTATTACGTGCTGTTATGTAAAATTGTATGTTGATATTGACCTTTCCAAAATTGAGTTTATTTCTCCTTGATCTGACTAACTTTTTAAATTTCATTTTATGTAAACAACTAATACATAGCTAAATTATTCTCTCTGTGTATGGGCTTCATATCAGGATCATTATCAATAAAAGTAAATATGTTTATTTGGCCTAAGTTTTGGAACTTTATGAGTGAAATCCAGGTTTTGGTTTTAATTTTGTAATCCAAAGGATCATTCTAGAAAGTTTTTTTTCTATTAGGTAATGGGCATTTTAATGGCTTTAAAGGAGCAGGGCTTATCTACTCATTTCAGATCTATGCTTTAGAAATAGCATGAGTCCTATAGTATCCAGATTTTTTAGCCATCAGTTCATCCATTTCCATTTTGTAACCACCATAGCCGTACATCTCTTACACATAGGAAAATTGCTTATCACTTGCAGATTTGCATTTTAAAGGTTTGGTCTTTTCTGTTTCATTGGACTTATTGCAATTTTCTAACCAGTCTCAAGTATGCACTATAAGAGATCCTTATAACCAGCATAGCTAGGGAACCATTAAAGATTCTCTTAAACAGTAACTGTTTGGTGTGTACATTGTGTCAAAGACCTAGATATGACTCTTGTTCTCATTTTGGCAAATCCATTTGGTGAGAAATATGTCCCTTGACAATCAACTTCATATCATTACATATGATGTTTCCCATAACTGGAATTGCTTAAAAAACTCTATTATTATTATTATTATTATTGTTATTATTATTATTATTATTATTATTATTATTATTATTATTATTATTATTATTATTATTTAAAGAGGGTAACTCAATTAGCTAAGAACTAATCTACCTTGAGGCCCTCATTCAAAGGAATTTACTTATTTTTGCTGCATCTCTGAAGCCACTGTATATACTGGGTTGGAAAAAGAAAATAGAGTGGGCATTTCTAATCTCAACTGGAATACTATTCCAGAGCAAAGTTCCAGAATATTGGAAACTTTTTTAAAATAATTCCCTATTTGGTTTGAGAATTTTGTAATGTTTGGTAGACATTGATCGCAGGTGGGGAGTATTTCAGGTTGCCTATATTTGAATAATGATTGTAAATATTCAGGAGCACTATTATTGGCTATCCTGTATATTAATTTGGCTTTTCTTTAATAGATTCGGTGATTCGGTCTTTAATAGGTAGTATTTTTAACTTTCCAGCTAAATTTTCCTTGCTTTCTTTCTGGATTAATATTAACTCAAAAGTTTTTTTTTTTGAGATGTGCCAGCTTTGCTAAGTTTTTATCATTTGAATTACCCCATACTGAATTACAGTAGTCTAGAAAGGGTTGTATGTAACTGTTATAAAATAGTTTTCTGTGCTTTTCCGGGAGAAAGTGTCTTGTCCTACTGAGAAGCCATAAACTTGAATTGACTTTTTTACAGATATGTTACATGCAGCATGTTGTGATGCAATTTGGTATGAAAGTTTCTTATATATTTGCATGTGTCTTTATGAATTGATGTCCATCTACTAAATTTTGGACAATCTTTGCCAAAAAAATGTTTTGACTTCACATGGAATCTTGGATGTCACTTACAAGCAGTGTAACTCAAGAATCAGTCAAAATATTCTGATGGAATTTTTGCTCTTAGACCTAAATGTGCTTTTTTAGATTTTGTTGTCTTCATTTTAGATGGAATTAGTGGCCATTGTCAATCAATTTCACATCTTTGTTTTACATGAGATATTGCTTGCATTGCTTAGGATAGCTAAGAGACCTTTCAACATATTATGATACATTTAAGGTCATTATTATCATCCAGGCTGTACCATTTATGGGCTGTATTTCATGTACTGAGACTGTCACTGCTCATTATCAATGCATCACAACACAACTTTCTTAATGTTTATTGGATTTCAACCAAAATTTAATGTTTGCATTGTTTGCATTTTGTTAATTAGACTTTGAACATGTTTTGTATCCAGTCTTCCACAGTGTTGCAGGAGTTATATCCCCTGATTACTTATCCTCCTGACTTGGATTTTGCTGGATAAAGTTGCTAAGGATATTTGTGTTTCAACCAAAACAGATTTTGTTTGGTGTTGATAACAATAAAAATAGTGCTTATCAGATTTCTACAAATGGCCATGTTGGCTTTCTCGAAAATATCGAAAATAGTCATCACTACTTCTTTTGAAAAGATGGTGATATCAACATCAAGTTTTCACTAAAACACTTATATAACATCACATGTGATTGAATACTATTGAAGTGATGCCACAAAAGACCTTCTGAAATTTAAGAGTCTAATAACATTGATTTTATGAATATGGTAATTGCATAAGTAAATTTATGACCATACTTTGTATTTAGTATTTGTTTCCTTCCAGTGAACAAGTTATTAGTCAGCAATCTGACACTGATTTTTAGGTCAAGGTCGTAACTCCAGCTTTTAGTTATAATGGCTTGTGAGCAAGATAATGGGATCAGGTGTGAATGGATTTAGTCAAAAGAATACAAGTTGAATTAAGCTGCTTCATTAACTACTTCCAAAAATAGTACTTATTGATTTAGTCAAACTTTGCACATGTGCATATTTTTTTACACTTTAGTGTTTTTTTCTTCCTAATATCAAGTTCATAGTCAAAGACTATGACCAACTGTTTTATACTGTACTTCCATTTATCTTGTGAACATTTTAACTTGAACATGTAAGAGAATATTTTTGTTTCAAAATTTGGTATTGTTATAATTTCTCAAAAATATCTATGATGGCCTAAATAGTCATCTGTTAAAGAGAATAAAAAGATGGAACAATTAGCCTTGTAATGGACTGTTCTTTTCATCCATCCATCAGTTCCTTTGAGGCTTTTTTTACACACTGACTTTAAGGCAGAATATATGTTGTTTATGTTTCTTCCACTGTTGTTTCCAAACATTAACTAGATTTACCCGATGTCTATTATTTTGCATTTGGCATAAAGACACCTGTTGACTTTGGAGTCAAAGGTCACACTGATAAAGTCTCCTACAATAATATTCTTCTGTGGTACATCATAAACCTGTGGAAATTTTGTAGATGGCTTGCAATTGAGGTAAGAAATAAGGCTATTCACTTTGGGGTCTAATGTTCAAAGGTCATAGACAGTAAGAAGAAAAACTGTTTAAAATGATTTATGCACAATACTTTATTTTATCAACTACATGTATGTACCTTCATGAAAGTGTACATGGCTTATGCTTCTGGTAAGAAAGAAGAAATCTATTGATTTGAGGGTCAAAAATACAAATATAAAGGTCAACTGCAGAAGGAAAAAAAAAAAGGCTTTTTGCATAAATAACTTTATGGTGCCTTCACATAAGTTTGCATTGAACTTGTATTTAAGGAAGAGGCTTAATAATAATATTAATAATAATAATAATAATAATAATAATAATAATAATAATAATAATAATAATAATAATAATAATAATAATAATAATATTAATAATAATAATAATTATTATTATTATTATTATTATTATTATT
Organism: Potamilus streckersoni; assembly: GCA_016746295.1. Taxonomy (NCBI): domain Eukaryota; kingdom Metazoa; phylum Mollusca; class Bivalvia; order Unionida; family Unionidae; genus Potamilus; species Potamilus streckersoni. The sequence continues at coordinate 238,871 of JAEAOA010000751.1, forward strand.
ATTATTATTATTATTATTATTATTAAATAAGGATCACAGTGTTTTGTGGAACTAATTTGTTTTTCTCAATCTAATGTCAAATCTCAAAGACCCAAGCTGAAAGAAATACATGTTTTGCATAATATTTTTTAAAATTTAGAGTAAGTTCCTGGTTAAACTTTGTGGATGGTTTGCACATAGGGAAACAAAGAAACCTACATATTTAATAATCAATAGAACAAACCACATAAGCTCAGATGTACAGGCACATTATGTCATGGCAGATTAGTATCTTTGTTGTTTGCAGTTTGACTCAACTTATAAGCAAGTACATATTGCAATGTAGGGTGGAAGCTCGAAAGGAAAATCTGTTATCTTTTCATGATGTCAAAAGTGTAGGATATTTTTAACAAGAAAAGCAGACGGTCATCCAGCATATAAATATGGTCTTTATACTGGTTTTGATAATATGCAATATAATACCAAAAACATATTTAATAGATCTTTATTGAATATATTGGATATATTGAAAGTAGATTGACATTGGCATACATACTAAATCAGAACAAGAAAGTACATTTTTACATTTTAATATATATAAAATAACATAATGAACAGCAGAATATTTGTCTTTCAGTATGAAAGAATATTTCAGTAATATACATGCATGTATCTTCAAAAAAAAAACTAGCATAGATTTAAAATACTTCTTGAAGCTGGACAAATTTCAAATTGGTCTACTTGCCGATAATTTAAGAATTTCATAAAATTGCACAAAAATCAGAATATTTCCTTCATATTCTTTATGAAACTCTGTCAAAAAGTGTATTTATATTCTTAACTTGATCCAGACTGCCAGATGCAAAAAAGATACACAAGAAGTATTACCTTATATACCCACTTATTAAGTTCAACTGCAAACTGCACAGGCGCGGAACTGCTGTTGCATACAGTCTGTGCAGTTCTTTCTGAGTAATGATTAGAACACATAACATAATAGACTCCAATTACCTGCACATTATGCAGTGTCAGATCACGGTCCATTATTGTTTGCAGAGAAAAATTGATTTTTTGTGAGTATATCCACTAAATTTTTAAAAGGCTAAATTAGAAAATATACTCAGTGGATTTTCAAAGGGAAATAATTTTGATGAGTGAAATAATATTATTTTTTCACTGCTTGTCAGCAGACACTGATAACATTATGACCAATAAATTTGCATTCTTAGCAGTAAGTATGACTGTTTCCCATTGAAAATAATCAAGTTCAGATTTGGCAAATTCTTTTTTTCTTGTAATGTGCTATTTTATTTTGAATTAGGAAGAAGAATTGTGTTGCCTTTTATATTTTCTATTCAAATATTCACACAACACAGTAGAATATAAATAGTATATCATTAACATCATATGGGATCCAGTAATAAATCTGTTACTTAAGTAGGTTACAATTATTGCAAGTCAATAAGTTTGAAAATAAATAAAAAGAAATTTTACATGCTTTGTGTGGATACTGGTATACTTCCTTTTATGAGTGATAAACTTGATTATTTTCACTTGTGGCGTTGCCATTCATAAAGTTTCTACTCATTGAAATATATGAATGATTCACTTGTTTCAGGCAAATACCCTTTCTATTTTTAATGAAGGCATCATTATTTAAACTGTATTTTTGATGAATTTCAATATTCTCTTGTTTTCTTTCAACATTTTATTTATTGTTTTATGAGCATTTTCATTTGTTGCCAAATATTGCATATTTTGTCCAGATTATGGTACAAAAATAGACTTGACATTAAAAAAGATATGACATAAAACTATTTTTTGTGGTAAAGTTGGAACACTGACAAATGCATCAGGTGCAAACCAAAATATTGAGGGATAAGAATTTTGTTTTTCTGTTTGGCTGAAATTAAGGTCTTTTTGTTTGTTAGTGTTAATGCCATACTAAACATCCAAAGAGACACAGGTTTTGTTTGTAGGGATTTTGAGGATAGTTTGATAACAGCAATGCACTCATTTCCACCGAAAACATGGAGCTAAGTATGGTGTTTGGAGCACACTATTGTGCCTGTAAAAATGTTTGGTAGACAATAAAATTTAGTTTAATTTAGTTTGTTTTGGACTAATTCAAGCAATTTTAACATTTTGCAAAGCACTAGTTGTACATTGTTTGCATCTGCCAGGATTTTAATTGGTTGCATATTGGTATGCAGGTTTTTTGGTTGTTTTTTCCCTTGTCAGGGCTAGTACAGTCACATCATGTGTTGGTGCAAAGAGTGCATCGCAATGCATTGGATATGGTTTATTATTTCTTTGTTTTTTATTTTTTTTATTTTTGAGCACCTGTAGACTTTTTGGTATAAGGTTTTGGCTTCATGATAGGTTTCTATACTTGGTACCGAAAAATATATTAGATTCGCTTGTTAGATATGTGTACTTGGGGTTGTATGAAGATTATAAATTCATGAAAAACATTTTGCAATTATCTTACATTAAACTACATTGCATAGCAATATTTTTGGTTCACAGCCTGGATTAAAAAATGGAAAGGGGTGGATGGGATTATCAAAGTTGTTTTGCTGATTTTTACAGTATAGTTAAATGCACTTACATGGGGTTCAAATGATACACTAATGTGATCTTTTCTTATTATATACTATATATACTCACTTATTAGTCAAGTCCAATTGCAAAATGCACAGATCCATATTTTCCATTATTAGTCAAGTCCAATTGCAAAATGCACAGATCCAGATTTTCCATTGCATAATGTGCTGGCAGATCTCTATCTGTGCAGTTTAATGGAGTAATCAGAAGAACAAACAACATAGATCCTGATCTGCAGATGCATTATGCTACAGTAAATCAGGCTTTTTATTGTTTGCTGTTGGAGTTGACTTAGAAGTGATTATATATTGTATGCATGAGTGCTAATGTAACAGAGGTACAAAACAAAGATAAGTTTGAGATAAATAAATATTGTGTTACCTTTCAGTTCAGTGATGGAACTATGTGCTAGGTAGAAATCATGAAATAGAAATCAACTGTATGGTACTGACTCACCATATTTGCTGGTAGCTCAATGACTCTGTGGCTAACATATTGGTGTCATGATCAGAATACAGCAGGTTCAGATCCTGCACAGACCAGGTACAACCAGCTGCTGTCTCAGGCACTTAAATCAACTTTCTTGATTAACCTTTTTCAATATGTATGTTTTAATTGCCACTTTTAACATTCTATTCACTACATCATGCAGAGAAAATGGGAACTAAGTTTTTTTTTAAGGACTCACCAAGTCAGCTGAACTGACCTTGGTGGGTTTTGAACCTGCAACCTGAGCTGTGTTTCATGTGTTGATGTTTCATTAAACACCACTCAGTTACTTGCCTATAAAACATACACCTGTCTTTGAGCAGATTAATCCATGCCACTTTTATGCATTTCTATTATACTTTTGATTTCATTAAACCTTCCATACCCTAAGGGACCCCAAGAAATCTTTGGACTCCATTATAACATATGTGATTTCAAACCAGTAATCAACACTGTAGACCCTGATCTGCCAATTGCTGTCTTTTCACAACAGTTACATGTACAATAGTAAAAACACAGAATAATCAAATTTTAAATTGTATACATAAAAATCCTTAATTAAATATCAGTTGCAATATTTTTTTTTAAGAGTTAAAATAATATTTATAAGGTCATATCAAGTCAGATGTATTATGTCAAAGATTTGTCTGTCCATCCTATTGTTTGTTAGCATTTGCTTTTACAGCCATAGTCTGGTTAGCAATGGCAAGATTTTCAGGAAATTGTGCCCAATAAACCATACTTTCTGCCTTAAAGTCAAGGCAATGGAAAGGGAAAATATCATTATGTGACTTGTAAGCATATTCCAAGTATAAGTTTTGAATCAAAGACAATATTTTAATGAACTTAAGCCAGTTATATATCATAATTAGACAATGTGTCACATACCATAGCCATGTTTCTTGCTGCAGGGTGAAGGTCACAGCAAGTGTTGGTCTGACTTGTTTCTGTGTCCAGAGTATATATAAACATTTTAGATATTTTAAGGAAACTTTATACAGTGGATGATTCAAACCAGACTCACACCCCTGACTTACGATTATAGTCACTGAAAGGGAAAATATACCATTTACCTCTCTTCACAGTAAGGGTAAACATACCACTTACCTGTCTTCTCAGTAAGAGAAAACATACTACTTACCTCTCTTCACAGTAAGAAAAAATATACCATTTACCTGTCTTCACAGTAAGGGAAAACATACCACTTACCTCTCTTCACAGTAAGAAAAAATATACCATTTACCTCTCTTCACAGTAAGGGAAAACATACCACTTACCTCTCTTCACAGTAAGTGTAAACATACCATTTATCTCTCTTTACAGTAAGGGAAAACATGCCATTTACCTCTCTTCACAGTAAGGGTAAACATACCACTTACCTGTCTTCTCAGTAAGAGAAAACATACTACTTACCTCTCTTCACAGTAAGAAAAAATATACCACTTACCTGTCTTCTCAGTAAGAGAAAACATACCATTTACCTCTCATTACAGTAAGAGAAAACATACCATTTACCTCTCTTCTCACTAAGAGAAAACATACCACTTAACCTCTCATTACAGTAAGAGAAAACATACCACTTACCTCTCTTCACACTAAGGGAAAACATACCATTTACCTCTCTTCACAGTAAGAGAAAACATACTACTTACCTCTCTTCACAGTAAGAGAAAACATACCACTTACCTCTCTTCACAGTAAGGGTAAACATAGCATTTACCTCTCTTCACAGTAAGGGTAAATATACAACTTATCTCTCTTCATATTAAGGGAAAACATACCACTTATCTCTCTTCACAGTAAAGGTAACTATACAACTTACCTCTCTTCACAGTAAGTGTAAACATACCATTTACCTCTATTCACAATAAGGTAAAACATACCATTTGCTTCTCTTCACAGTAAGGGAAAACATACCACTTACCTCTCTTCACAGTAAAGGTAAACATACCACTTACCTCTCTTCACAGTAAGGGAAAACATACCACTTACCTCTCTTCACAGTAAGGGAAAACATACCACTTACCTCTCTTTACAGTAAGGGAAAACATACCATTTACCTCTCTTCACAGTAAGGGTAAACATACCATTTACCTCTCTTCACAGTAAGGGTAAACATACCACTTACCTCTATTCACAATAAGGTAAAACATACCATTTGCCTCTCTTCACAGTAAGGGAAAACATACCACTTACCTCTCTTCACAGTAAAGGTAAACATACCACTTACCTCTCTTCACAGTAAGGGAAAACATACCACTTACCTCTCTTCACAGTAAGGGAAAACATACCACTTACCTCTCTTCACAGTAAGGGAAAACATACCACTTACCTCTCTTCACAGTAAGGTAAAACATACCACTTACCTCTCTTCACAGTAAGTGTAAACATACCATTTATCTCTCTTTACAGTAAGGGAAAACATACTACTTACTTCTCTTCACAGTAAGTGTAAACATACTATTTTCCTCTCTTCACAGTAAGGGTAAACATACCACTTACCTCTCTTCACAGTAAGGGAAAACATACCACTTACCTCTCTTCACAGTAAGGGAAAATATACCATTTACCTCTCTTCACAGTAAAGGAAAACATACCATTTACCTCTCTTCACAGTAAGGGAAAACATACCATTTACCTCTCATTACAGCAAGGGAAGACATAAATTGGTGAAGATATTTTAATGAAATTTTAGTCTCTTGTTGATTTATTAATATATAACTTAAGTCATACCTTCTGCCTCAAGGGCAAGGTCACAGCAAAGAATAATACAAGTCTGTGTCCTATTTCCTAATCCTGTCTGCCACATTTGGACCCTTGGAGACATTTTGCTGAAACTTTACCCAAACCTTACAATACAATTGTCAGGGCCTTGAATTGCAGAGTGGTCTAAAGTGCTATCTGTTATGGATCACTGCCATCTCACCTCTGTGTGGGTTGGAATTTAAGATTCAGTGAAGGTGGATATGTGAGAAAGCTTGCCAGTAGCTTCTCGTTGATTGGTGGTTCTTTCTGTGGATTTCTGGTTTCTTCCTCCACCATTAATACTGGCCAT